>WSYQ01000393.1:0-152189 GCA_011426435.1 Lysiphlebus fabarum
AAAAAAAAAAAAAAAAAAAACTTTATCAAGTTAGCTTAAAAAAATTCAATATAAAGTTGCAATTTTTTTGTTGAAAAAAAAAAAAAAAAAAAAAACAAAGAAAAAACAAAACAAAAATATAGCAACAACATATTATTATTGATCCATTGTTATATATATATATGTTAATTAATTAATAAAAATATAATTTTAGTAACATTATTGGAACCTCGTGCAGCAGCAGCTGTTGGTCAATCTGGTTTAATGTCACTTTATGATGCAATGTTTGCTCAGTATGGTGTTAAAATAGCACAAGTACTTGTTACAAAACCAGATTTTTATAATGAAGAAACACGTAAAAATTTATTTAGTACATTAAGTGAATTAATTAGTTTGAATATTGTACCAATAATAAATACAAATGATGCTGTATCACCACCACCACAAGCTGATGAAGAAATTGCTGGTCATGGTGGACGTCGTGGTATATCAATAAAAGATAATGATTCATTAGCAGCAATGTTAGCTGCTGAAGTACAAGCTGATTTATTAATATTAATGAGTGATGTTGATGGTATATATAATTTACCACCATGGCAAGATGGTGCTAAAATGTTACATACATTTAGTTCTGATTTACGTGGTACAATAAAATTTGGACAAAAATCAAAAGTTGGAACTGGTGGAATGGATTCAAAAGTTAATGCTGCATTATGGGCACTTGATCGTGGTGTATCAGTTGTAATATGTAATGGTACACAAGAAAAAGCTATTAAAAGTATTATGGAAGGTAGAAAAATTGGTACATTTTTTACTGATACAACAAATCCATCAATATCAATTGATTTAATTGCTGAAAATGCACGTATTGGATCAAGACAATTACAAGCATTAACACCAGAACAACGTGCATCATGTATTATAACATTAGCAAATTTATTAGAACAACGTCAAAATGATATATTAAATGCTAATTTAAAAGATATTGAAGAAGCTGAAAAAAATGGTTTATCAAAACCATTATTATCAAGATTATCATTAACACCATCAAAATTAAAATCATTATGTATTGGTTTACGTCAAATTGCTGATTCATCATTAAATAATGTTGGTAGAATATTAAGACGTACTAAAATATCTGATGGTTTAGAATTAAAACAAATAACAGTACCAATTGGTGTATTATTAGTTATATTTGAATCAAGACCAGATAGTTTACCACAAGTTGCTGCATTAGCAATATCAAGTGCAAATGGTTTATTATTAAAAGGTGGTAAAGAAGCAACAAATAGTAATAAATGTCTTATGAATATTGTACAAGAAGCATTAACAACAGTTAATTGTAAAAATTCAATATCACTTGTATCAACTAGAGAAGAAATAAGTGATTTATTATCAATGGAACAACATATTGATCTTATTATACCAAGAGGTAGTTCTGAACTTGTTAAAACAATACAAGAACAATCAAAACATATACCAGTATTAGGACATGCTGAAGGTATTTGTCATGTTTATATTGATAAAGATGCTGATTTAGATAAAGCAATTAGAATTATTAAAGATTCTAAATGTGATTATCCAGCAGCATGTAATTCAATGGAAACATTATTAATTCATGAATGTCATTTAAAAAATTCATTTTTTACTGATGTATGTAGTATGCTACAAAAACAAGGAGTAAGTTTATTTAATTTTATATTTTAATTATTTGTATTTAATTATTGACATTATATTATATTAACTAATTAACTTATCAAATGAATATTTGCATTTAACATTTACATTTATTTCATTTACAAATTTCATAATGAAATATTTAAATCTTTTTTTTTTTTTTTTTAAATAAAATTGTATTATATATGTTTTGTGGTTGTAAATTTTAATTTAAATGCAAATATATTATTATTTTTCATCAGGTTAAAATTAATTCTGGTCCAAAATTAAGAGAACAATTAACATTTGGACCACCACCAGCAAAAAGTATGAAAATTGAATATGGATCACTTGAATGTACAATTGAAGTTGTTAATGATTTAGATGATGCTATTAATCATATACATAAATATGGAAGTTCTCATACAGATGTTATTGTTACTGAGAATGAAAAAACATCAAATTATTTTAAACGTGAAGTTGATAGCGCATGTGTTTTTTCAAATGCAAGCTCACGTTTTGCTGATGGTTATCGATTTGGTTTAGGTGCTGAGGTATGTTATATATTTATATTTATTTTTTCAATTTAAAATTCTAATTTATTATTTATTATTTTAGTAATTTTATTTACTTTAGTTTATAAAAATTTTAAATATATTCCATTTGCAACTATTCAAGTATGTGCATTTAAACTAAATGGATTTTTCAAGTGTTTTTTAAAAAATTCTATTGAAATATATATTTATTTATTTACAATTGTTCAAATTGATATTATTATTATTATTTTTTAAGGTTGGTATTTCAACTGCACGTATTCATGCTCGTGGACCAGTTGGAGTTGATGGACTTTTAACTACCAAGTGGGTACTTCATGGTGAGGGGCATACAGTTGAAGATTTTATTGAAGGAGGTCCACGAACTTATGACCATCAATCGCTTTCCATCGATTAAATAATAAATATTAAAATAGAAAAAAAATTTATACTAAACTACTTGTAAATTTATTTGATATTTTTTTTTTCCTTTTTTTTTTCCAAGTAATTTTTAAATTTGTGTAAATACTTTTTTGATTTTTTTTTTTTTTTTTTTTCTTTTCTGTGCAAAAATATAAATTGTATTATTATTTCTTGAAGTTGTAATTTTTCATTATATTTACTGTACAAGTTAATATATTATTTTTTAAGTTAAAAAATCACAAGGGAAAAAAATTATTAATAAAGTTTTATTACCAGTTTAAAACATGATAAAAAAATAATAAAAAAAAAAAAAGGGCAAAAGAAATTTACAGTTTTAAAAATAAAATAAAGTTTATTTTATTTTTTATTATAAAGTTTTCAACGCTTTGATATCAAGTGTGAAAATATGTTACAACTTATAGAAATCAAATTTATATATTTTTTATTTTTTTGATATAATAGAAAATTCAAATATCAAAAAATTCAATAAAATAAAAAATTGTTGATTTTTGACTTGTATGTATATAGTTTAAAGTTTAAAACTATAACTTTTGTGGTTTTTTTTAAATATATCTATATATTTTTTGACTTGATAAAAATTCAAGTAAATAAAAAATATAAAACTATAAACTAGATTATTGTTGATTTATCATTGTGAGTTAAAAAATATATATGTTTTTTTTTTTTTTTCTAAAAAAAATTTATTGTTGTCTATCAAAATATGAAGAGAAAAAAAATATACATAATAAAAAAAAAAAAAAAAAGGAAAAAATATATATATTATTTTTCTTACAGTAAAGTTTCTGGTGCCCAAAGTTTAAATGTTCTGTCATAGGATGATGTTGCAATAAATTTATGATCAGCTGATACATCAACTGACATAACTTTACCATCATGTCCAGGTAATGTTTTAAGAGGTTGCCAAGTTTTATTTGACCAAATTTTAGCAGTACCATCATATGACGAAGTTACTAAATATTGTCCTTCACCTCTTTGATATTTAACATCTGATAATAAATTTGTATGTGCTGGTATTGTATAAATACAACTACGTTTTCTTAAATCCCATATTTTACATGTATTATCTTCATTTGCAGTTGCAATATGATAACCATTTGGTGAAAAATCAATACCAAATACTGTTTTTAAATGTCCTTCCATAAACATAATACAACGTCCAGTACGTAAATCCCATACTCTACCAAATGAATCATGACCACCAGTTGCAACAACACTACCATCAATTTGAAAACTAATACAATGTACTGCTTTGGTATGTCCTTCTTGATGTAATACTTCTGTTTGTTGTTCTAAATCCCAAAGACGCCATGATGCATCATGACAACAAGTACCAAGAAATCTACCAGATGGATGAAATGATATTCTTGATACTCTATGTGGTTCATGTCCTTCAATTTCAGCAAGTGGTGCATCACCTAATCCACTTCCCCATAATTTAACTGTACCTAAAATTAAATATACAAATTAATAAATATACATATAAATTATAAATTTAATTAATTAATTTAATATAATAATAACAACCATCAGTTGCACAACTTGCTAATACACAAGTTTGACTAGTATTTTCTTCCAAGACATCTTGTGTTATTGTTGCTTTTGGATGAAATACAATACAACCAACATTACAACCATGTCCTTTGAGAGTTCTTAATTGTGTACAATCAGGAACAGACCATAGTTTACATAAACCAGACCATGATGATGTTGCTAATATTTTTGAATCTGGACTAAATTGACAATATGATAATGGTCTTGTATCACCAATTTGTGAACTATATATACTTAATGCATTTAATTTTTTTAATAATTCTTGTCTTTTAGCTGTTTTAATTGCAACTGGCAATGTTAATTCATCTCTAGCATTATCTAATCTTTTTTTAGCACGTGGTAATGAATATTTTGCAATCCATATACGTGCATTTTGTAATGCTTCTGGTCCTTCATGATACCATGTTGTTTCACTATCTTTATCAACTGGATGTGATGGTTTTTCATCATCATATTTTTTTTTAATAGCATCATCACCAAGACTTGCTAATAATTCACGTAATCTTGTTCTTCTATCAGCTGGACCTTCACCAAATAAACATATTGGTTCACCATGTTGTCTTAAATGTTTTTTAACTTCTGAATCATCAGTTGATACATTTATTTGTCTTGCTTTTTTTCTTTTTTCAAATTCTTCAAGAATTGATTGTTTATGACTTGATATATCATTTTCAAGTTCCATATATTCATTTGATATATAAAAATTACCACCTTGTGATGTTGATGAATCATTATTAACATCTTTATCATCATCAGAATCATTACCAGCTGCAATTGCTGCTGATAATCTATTTCTTTCTGTTTCTTCAAGTGATCCATAATGTACTGTTTTTAATTTTTTAACATAAACCAAATCTTCATCGTCAGACATTTTATTATAAATCTATAATAAACAAATAATAAAATATAATAATATATGTATATTCATTATTTTACATATAACCTCAAAATATAATTTTATTAAAAAATTTTTTATAAATATTTATTTATTTTCAATTAAAATACTCACTTTTTTTATACTTTTTTATTCTATAAATTTTTCTATTTTATAATTTAAAAATTATTCTACAATTTTTTACTATTATTATTAAACTTTAAACATATCTATTTGTTTATATGTTTGTTTATTTATTTTTTTTTTTGTTTGTTGCTAAAACGTATGCAAGAGAAAGATGAGAAATATTGTAGCGCCAAAAAATTTCGAAACTAAAAAATTTTCTTTATCTATTGTTGATATTTCTGAGAAAAAAAAATTTTGAAATTTTTCGATTATATAAAAAAAAAATAGTATTAATCATTATTTTATTAAATTAAATAAAAATAAAAATAAATAAATACAATTAAAATTAATTTATATAAAAAAATTAACTAAAATATTTTTACAATTTAATTCATAACATTTACAAATATATTTTCATTTCTAGTTTTTTTAATTTTAACATCTTCTCCATGTTTTTTATGAAATTGAATTATATTATCATTTGGATAATCAAACAATTGTCCTGTCCATTGAATTAATAATTTATTTGTTGACCATAATTCTTGTTCAATTGCTTTTTCATAATCATTTTTTAATAATCCACTAGCAATAATTTTGACTAATTTATTCGGAATGTTAATTGTTATAAATCTATGTGCATAAATTAGCAAATTAACATCAATTGAAGTTTGATAAATTTCTAAATGATTAAAACCAGATGGTATTAAATTTGTAATTAAATTTGATATACCATCATTTTGTATATTTTTACAACATCCACAACATAATTTTTTTAAAAATACAAAATGTGGAAATAATTCATCAGTTATATTATTATTAAAACTGATATTTAATTTTTCAAGATTTTTTAATTTACATAAATATTGTAATCCTAGATTTGTAATTTTTTTACAACCTTCAATGTTGAGATTATTTATGTTGATTGATTTTTGTTGTAAATTCATTAATACATTATCATTAACAGCATCAACATATGATATATCCAAATATGTTAAATTTGAAAAATTAGTTATACTATTAATACTTGAATTAAATATACAATGTGAAAAATCCATTGATAAAATTTTATTTTTTTTAGGTATTGAATCAATAATAATACTTTCAGTATCAATTCTTCTATTTTTGTACCAAAAATTTGTTGAAAATTTTATATTTTTTAAATGTTTCATATTGATACAAAAATCAAAATAATCACTTTGATGATTAAATTCAATTTCAATATCTAATGTTACTAATTTACGACAATATTTTTTGATAACTGGTAATATTGATGAATCACATGATGAACCACTTAGTATTAATTCTTTTAAATATTTACCACATTTTGATAGTACCAATTCAATTTGTGGTTGTTTCATAAGTTGATTATAATATTTTTCAAAATTAAAAGTTGTTGTTCTTTCCCAAAAATGTTCATTCTCTAGAAAAAAAAAAAAATAAATATATATAATTTATATAAATATTATAATAATTAAAAAAAAAAATATAAATTAATGTAAATAAAATTAATTACGTTGATGTATAATTTCATTCATTCTTTCTTCATCAATTTTATAACATTTTGTTTTTTTAATTTCCATACGAAATAATTTATTTAAATCATTACAATAATCTTCATCTTCTGTTTCATCAGTATAACAATCTTCATTTGATGTATCATTAATCGAGTTGGTATTATTTATTTTTTGACATATATTATTGTCATAATAATTTTCAATATCTAAAAATGTTTCTTGTTTAATCATTTCTTCCATGTCATCATCAATATGAATGTCTAAATCCATGTTTATTATATTCTGTAATTAAATATATACATTGAATTAAATTAAAATATAAAAATTATATATCTCTATTAATTAATAATAAATAAATAATAATATTTTAATTATTTAATTGTTATTATAATATTTTTTATAATTAAATATTTTATATTTTATATTTTAACTAATTTTAAAAATAAATATATATTTTTTTTTATCAACAACAACAACAACAACAACAACAACAACAATAATATCAATAAATAAATATAAAATTGACATAATTATGTTATAAATATTTAATAATTAATAATTAAAATAATAAAACATTATTTAAATAAATTTATTAAATTAATTAGAATCAAATGATTTTATATCAAATAAATTGTTATTTAAACAAGTCTACATTTAAAAAAATAAATAAATAAATATAAATTAATTAATAATAAACAATAAATAAAATATAAAAATACTTGATTTTTAATCATAATTTTTAATAGATAATAATACAGTTAACACAAGTGAGCACATGAAATATAATAATAATCATGAAAAACTTATAACCAAAAATGACTTATATTTAGTTTTCTAAATAAATAAATAATTAAAATATTTATATTTATTTTTTTAATTGTTTATATTTAATATAACTTGTTGAATATTATTAAATTAATATATTTAAATGACAACTAATAACTTACATGATAAAAAATTATAAAATTTAGAAAAGATAAAAATATTTATTTTGGAGTTACACGTGCTAACAAAAGTATTAGATTTGATTAGACTGCATTAGAATAAAAAAAAAAAGTGTATATACACACACAAGATTTTTTTTTTTTATTGCAATGACCTGCGCATTATTCATTTCCGTTTTGACATTAAAATTTTAAACAATTTATTATTCATCAAAAATAAACAATTATTTACTCCAATAAAAAATTATTTAATTATCAAAAAAAAATAAATAAATTTATTTAAAACAATTTTATTAAATAAATTTTTATTTACAAAATAATATTAAAAATTATAAAAATTGACAAAAATTTTCATTTAGGAATGATTTTTTATTTTTTATAAAAATTTTATATTTTAAAAAAATTGTAAAAAAATTTTAAATATATCTCATCATATCAATGATACAATTTACAATTTAATTGACTTAAAAAAAAAAAAAACAATAATAATTATGTCAAAATAAAAATTAACAATGATTTAAAAAAAAAAAATTTGATAATTTTTTAAATAAAATTTTTTGTTTAATAAATTTTTTTCGTACGATAAAATTGATTTTAGGCAAGATTAAATCACTTGATTATAATTTAAAATAAAAAAAAATTTTCTAAATAAAATTATTCCTAACAATAAGGATTAGGAATGACTCCAACACCAACACCACCTTCATGGGCACACATTGGTGATGCAAATGACCATTTATTTGTTTGTGGATCATAAACTTCAACCTCTGAAAGATTACTGTCACCATCATATCCACCAATGGCCCATAATTTACCCATATTTGCGACTAGAGCTGCTCTACTTCTCATCATATTCATTGGAGCAACAAACTCCCATCTGTTAAAAAATAAAAAAATAAAAAAAAAAAACAATTAAAATAAATAAATAATAATATTGATAAAATATAAAAATTAAATTTAAACTAACGTATCAGTTTTTGGATCATAAGCTTCAACAGATCTTAAAAATGTTGATCCATTATATCCACCACATGCATATAATTTTCCAAATAATGTTGCAACACCAAGACGACATCTACGTGTCATCATTTTTTTAACAAGTGTCCATTCTTTTGTTTGTGGATCATAACGTTCTACCTTTAAATTATTAATATAAATAATTAATAAAAATTTAACAAATAAATAATAAATTTAATTTAATTAATAATTTTTACCGAATCAAATATTGATAGACCATCATGTCCACCAAGTGCATATATATAACCCTCAAAAGCAACAACTCCACCAGCAGATCTATGTTTATTCATTGAAGGTAACATTTCCCATTTGTCTTTTGTTGGACAATATCTTTCAACAGTATTCAATGATATCAAACCATCATAACCACCACAAACATATAAATAATCATTTAATGCAGCTGTACCAACAGCACTTGATTATTCAATTGAAACAAATAAAATTTATTATTAAATATTTAATTAGTTATATAGTTTTTTGTTTAAATAATTTATCAGCTTACCTTCTTTTACAATGCATTTGTGCAATAATTTTCCATGTTCTTAATGCAGGATGATAAACTTCAACAGTTGATAATCTTTCAACTCCATTATATCCACCAAATGCATATAATTTATTTTCATGTACAGCAACACCAACTCTTGATCTATCCATTGTCATTGCTTCTGATCTACGCCATACTTCATTATGTGGATCATAAACTTCAACTGTACTCAATGAATTACCATATTTTGTTAAACCACCAACAGCAAATATATGTCCAACAATATTATTACAAACTCTTGGTTTAAATCTATAACTTTCAATAAGATGTTTTCTATCAGGTATTAAATGACAATCTTTGGCTTCATCTACTAAATCTCTAAAAAATAAAAAAACAAAAATATATATAATAAAATATTGATTGATTTATTAAATTAAAAAAATTTATAATTTTAAATAATATTTATTACCTGCATTTATGACATCTTTTAATAATATCTTCTTTAGCAACATGTTCGACTAGATATTCTGGACTAAGTAATGGTAATCTAACAAATTTTAATAATTCAGATAAATATTCAACTCTATCATCTTTATTATGTTTAATCCATCTTAAAACAGCTTCAAATACTTGTACTTCTGATGATACATAAAGTTCATCTTGTGATATTAATTCTTTAATATCATTAAATGTTAATGATAAAAATTCATCTGAATTTGATACTTGATAAAAATATTGTGTTATATATTTATTTGCTTCTTCGACTAGTGTTACACAATTTAATCTATCAGCAAAATTACAAATACCCAATGCATTATAAGGATGAAGATGTGATATTAATACATCAGCACATGCATCACGTACTTTTGTTAATTGTAAAAATGATGCACCCATCATAATACTTTGTACATTATCTTTATTTAATATAACTTTACCAGAATATGCAAAATTTATTAATGCTTCCAATGCACTGTAATAAATAATTATATAATTAATTTAATTATAATAACCTTAAAAATATATAAAAAATTTAATTATTTTATTTTACTTACACAGCATCAAAACCTTGAAGTGTTATATCTTTTTGTTTACTTTCTACCATGTTATTTAAAAACATTGCATGAAAATAAGGTATTGTTGCAGCTAATACAACTCTATGTGCACTAAATGTTTGTCCTTCAACCTTTTTTTTTGTAAAAATATAAATAAATAAATAAATATGTTTTATAAATAAATAATATCAATTAGGTTATATATACCTTGAGTGTGACGTCACATAATTTTCCTTGTCTTCTTATTTCTTCAAATATTGGAAAACCTTTTGAAAATAATTCTGGTTCTTGAAATACTGTTGTTTTATCAATTTCATTTTCACTTTTAACTTGTTCTGTAATACATGACATACTCATTAATTTATTATTATTGTTTATTGATGTATTAAAATAACGCTGATGCTGATGCTGCTGTTGTTGTTGATGTTGTTGGTGATGTTGATGTTGTTGTTGATGTTGATAGTGGTGGTGGTGATGATGATGATGATGATTGTTATGACGCGTAAAACCGGCCCCTGTTACACGTTCAGCTGGTCTTGATATGCCTCGAGTCACTCCCCATACTACTCCAACACTTTCTCCTTCCGTCCCTTGCCTATAAAAAAAAAAAATAAATAAATATACTTATGTCAAAAGATACTCATTTTTTAGATAAGATATATTTAAAATAAAAAAAACTATGAGTAAATAAAAATATACTTTTTTTTTGAAGAAAAATAATTAATTATTAAATAAATAATAAAATATTATTTAAATTAATTTAACTTACTGCATGAGTTTTGCAAGAATAAAAAAAATTTATAAAATTATATTTTTTTGAATTAATTGAAATATTATAAATAATTTTTATTTGTTTATTTTGATTTTTTTAAATATTAATTTGGAGTGTTTCTTGGTGAACCTTGAAGACACAAGTGAATCACAAAAAGCTAACGAACTCCTTTTAAATACTCTAAGCATTTCTTTGTGTCTAAACTTGGAACCACTGATATGCAGATGTTCTGCCAGCTCATAAGAAATTTCATTTTTAAAAAAAATTAATATATATTTGTCTTTATTTCATTCATGTTTTTTGTCCTATCAAATTTATATTTATATATCATTTTTACATTTTTTTTTTTTTACATAAAAATATTCTTTTTCAAAAAAATTATATATATATTTATAAAATTTTAATATATGCATACATTATTTTGTTTATTTTAATAATTTTTTTATTATTTTTATTTCTCGTGACAATTATTCATTGCCAAGAACAATAGAATTTTTTATTCAAACATGCTCTTTGTGTTTTTTATAATTTGAAAAAAAATTATATATATATCAATGACTTTAACAAAAAATATTTAAAGAACTGTTTGTATTATTTTCTTAAAATAATTTTAGTTTATTTATTAATTAATTTATTAATTATATTAATATTTATTGGAAATTAAAAAAAAAACAATAAAATCGAAAGATTTATTTATATTTAAAGATGATAATTAATAAATTAATCTTTAATTATAAATTAAACTTTTATTTTGTTTTTTATCAAAACTTAATTGAATTTTAATTAACATATACTTTGACAGTTACTTTCGTATTTATTTAAATATTAATATTAATAAATACGAATAATAATAATAATATAATATAATATTTCAATATTCAAACTACTGTAATTATAATTAATTTTTATATTTTTAAATTTTTTGAATAGAATAAATCAAAATCCATAAAATGTTATTTGCAGCAATAAGTTCAAGATGTCACCTAAAATTTCATGCTGTTTTTTCATACCAAGTGAATTTTAACAATATTATTTAAATAATATATTTTATCATGAAGAAAATTAATGTAAATTATGATAAAAGCTTCCAACATTGTCATGATTTTGATATATAAATAAATAATTATAATCAGGGATTATTTATAAATAAAAATTAAATATTTATTTTTTATTTTTTTATATAAGTTTTTATATTTAATATTTCAAATATAAATTTAACAAAAAAAACTAATGTGTTAATCTTTTTTTTTTTCTTTTTGATAAATTTTTTTTTTGGGATATATTTTGTTAACTTTTTTGAATCTTATTTTAATTATTCTAGTAAAGTATTAAAATTATTTTTTTCTTATGAAATTGCTATTTTAGAAATAATCAGAATGTGTAAATATGCAATGAATATGTATTTACATATAAAAATACATATAAAAAATAAATTTATTATTATATTGTTTTTTTATAAATTAAAAATTAAAAATTATAAAAAAAAAAAAAAAAAACATTAAACAAAGTAAAAAAAGAGTAATTTGAATTTTTTTTTCATTAGTTCTAAAAACTACCACAAAATGGCCGAAGCTCTGCTTACAGTCACGTGATATTTAAACAAATCACGTGACACAAATAAACAAACAAACAAAAATATAACCCTGATCCTCTTTCTAAAATTGTCTAAAAGTATAAATATAAAAACATAATAATAAACAACAAAACGTGTTTAATAAAAAAAAGTATAAAGTGTAAAGTAAATAAAATAATAATGAGCTTTAATTTTATAAAAGAAATTGAATGTAATCAAGGAGGAATAAGAGCTGTACGTTTTAGTGTTGATGGTTCATATTGTGTAACATGTGGTTCAAATAGAACAATAAAACTTTGGAATCCTTATCGTCATGCATTATTAAAAACATATTCTGGACATGGTGATGAAGTATTAGATGCATATGCATCATGTGATAGTAGTCAAATAATATCATGTGGTATTGATAAATCAGTAATATTATGGGATGTATCAACTGGTACACCATTACGTAGATATCGTGGTCATGCTAGTAGTGTAACAACAGTTAGATTTAATGAAGAATCATCAATGGCAATATCTGGATCAAGAGATAATTATGTTATGTTTTGGGATATACGTTCAAAATCAATAACACCAGTACAAACATTAAATGATGCTAAAGATGCAATATCAAGTATAAGAATAAGTGATCATGAAATATTAACATCATCATATGATTGTAAAATAAGAAGATATGATATACGTGTTGGACAATTAACAACAGATTGTATTGGTGAATCAGTAACATGTTGTAGTTTTACACGTGATGGACAATGTATTGTTGCTAGTTGTGCTGATGGTTCAATTAAATTATTAGATAAAGATACTGGTGAATTACTTGGTGAATTTACTGGACATATTGTTAATAATTTATGTCTTGAATCAAGTGTTGATTGTTATGATACTAAAATAATATCTGGTTCTGCTGATGGAAAATTATTTATATGGGATTTAGTTAGTCAAAATATTATTGATAAACTTATTGGTAATAAATTATCAAAATATGCAACTGTATCAGTAACTGTACATCCACAAGAAAATTGTATTATTGCTGCAAATGGTGGTAATATATTAATGTGGTCAGAAAATAAAAAAGATGTTGTCTAAAATATATATTATATATAAGTACTTACGTATAATAAAATTTATTTATTTATTTATGAAATTGTATTTTTTTATTTTTTTTTTTTTTGCTAAATATAACGTGCTGACACCTGGTGATATAAACAATGGATTAATATATTAACTTGGTGTATGTATTTGTGTATGTATGTTTATGTTGTTTATGCTGTTGTCAGTTGTTGTCCAATGGGTTCAATGTCCAAGTCATAATTGCAGTGAATTTGTGTGTTGATTACTACTCCATTTATATTTATTGATTATTATTTTATATCTACGCATATATAAACATATTTTTTTGTTTTTTATTGAATAATTGATCATCATCATCAACATCATCATCGTTCAAAGTACATTAATTGTAAAACAGGTTATTTTTTTTTTAATAAATATATAATAAAATTATCAGCACTGAGGCGTTGGCTAATTTTTGATAAAACAATCCAAATATATATTTCAATATTGGACATAAATTATATCAATTGGTAAATATTAAAGAGAAAGTTATATTTTTCTTCTTATTTTTTTTGCCCAATTTTTCTTTCATATGTAGCATGATTTGCTGTTAGCTTTTACCCATCACCATCATTATTAATATTAAAATAACAATGTTGTTTATTAAATTTCAGAAATTAAAAAAAATAATAAAAATGGTACAAAAAGAATCAGTATATGTTGTTGGTGTTGGTATGACAAAATTTGAAAAACCAGGTAAACGTGATGATTTTGATTATCCACAAATGGCTAAAGAAGCTGTTACAAAAGCATTAAAAGATGCTAGAATATCATATGATGAAATAAATGCTGCTTGTGTTGGATATGTTTATGGTGATTCAACATCTGGTCAACGTGCACTTTATGAAATTGGTTTAAGTGGTTGTCCAGTATATAATGTTAATAATAATTGTTCAACTGGTTCAACAGCATTAATATTAGCTAAACAAATAATTGAAACTGGTAAAAATGATTGTGTACTTGCATTGGGTTTTGAAAAAATGGAAAAAGGTTCATTAACATCTAAATTTAATGATCGTACAAATCCAATGGATAAACATGTTACATTAATGGCTGAATTATCTGGTATTAATCAAACACCAATAACAGCACAATTATTTGGTAATGCTGCTATTGAACATATGAATAAATATGGTACAAAAGCTGAACATTTTGCTAAAATTGCATATAAAAATCATTTACATTCAGTTAATAATCCATATTCACAATTTCAAGATAAATATACATTAGAACAAATTAAAAATTCACCAACTGTATTTGGACCATTAACAAAATTACAATGTTGTCCAACATCTGATGGTAGTGCTGCTGTTATATTAGCAAATAAAGATTTTGTACTTCGTCATAATTTACAAAATCAAGCTGTTGAAATATTAGCTATGGAAATGACAACAGATACAGCAACAACATTTGCTGAAAAAAGTCATATTAAAATTATTGGGTAATTATTAATTAAATATTATAAAAATTTATAATTTAAAAAAAAAAATATATACTTACCTATATTTTTATTTATCTTATCATTTCAGTTATGATATGACAAAAAATGCAGCAGATAAAGTATTTTCAAGTGTACCATATTCACCATCTGATGTTGATGTTATTGAATTACATGATTGTTTTTCAGCAAATGAATTAATAACATATGAAGCATTAGGTTTATGTCCACCAGGTAAAGCTAGTGAATTAATTGATTCTGGTAATAATACATATGGTGGTAAATATGTTATTAATCCAAGTGGTGGATTAATATCAAAAGGACATCCATTAGGTGCAACTGGTTTAGCTCAATGTACTGAATTATGTTGGCAATTAAGAGGTATAGCTGATAAACGTCAAGTTGTTGGTGCTAAATTAGCATTACAACATAATATTGGTCTTGGTGGTGCTGTTGTTGTTGGTCTTTATAAACTTGGTTTTTCTGGTACAATTAAAAAAAATCTTGTTAAAGCTGCTGTATCACCAGATGGTTTTAAAGCAAATGCTGTATTTAAAGTATTTGAAGTTGCTATGAAAGATGATGAAGATGGTTTAATTGATAAATTTCGTGGTATTTATGGTTTTACAATAACAAATGGACCAGATGGAACTGAAGGTTATTGGATTGTAAATGCTAAAACTGGTAAAGGTTCTGTTGAATTTAATGGAAAAGATAAACCTGATGTTGTATTTACAATAAGTGATACTGATATTGTTGATTTTATATCTGGTAAATTAAATCCACAACAAGCATTCTTTCAGGGTAAAATTAAAATTAAAGGAAATATGGGACTTGCTATGAAATTACCAGATTTACAAAAAAAAGCTGCTAAAAAAATTGAATTATTAAAATCTAAATTATAAAAAAAAAAAAAACACAATATTAATTTAATTAAACTTGAACAATTGATTCAAGTATTTTTATTATTTTTTTATTTTATGGTATTAATAGTTGGTATTTGGTAATGATTTGTTATAAATTTTATAATAAAATTTTTTATATGTAATGTTGGACAAAAAAAATCTATTATTGTGACTAAGGCTTTGTCAATAATTAAATAATAAATAAAAAAAAAAAAAAAAATGGGCTGGGCAAAACAATTAGACAAATAAATAAAAAAAAAAAGAAAACAAATTTATAAAATGTATTTATGTTTGTTTATTTAAAATACTAAATTAATTGAATTTTTTTGTTTAGATAATTTTTTTTTTTTAAATAATTAAATTAACATGATGCTATATTTATCAATTATTCATGTTCATCATCATTGATTAAACCAAGCACTGAATATTTTCTTTGTTGATAGAACGCTTGCGCAAAAAAATAAATATATATAATGTTCATGATAAAAGCTGGTGATTCTTTGGTGTTCTCTGGTTGCAGTAGTCGTCAGGTACGTCATGCCAAAAGTCGACAATACGTAAAGTTTAAGTAAAATATACAAAGAAAAGTCATCGATATTTCTGGCTCTCATTCAGAAAAGCTTTACTTTGCGTGTGTATTAAACAAACATGAAAATAAAATTACAATTTAAAGCACGAAATAATAAAATAAATAAATTACTTGGTGCATTGAACCCAGAATACTTGTAGAAAAAAAAAAGAAAAAATATTGAATTAATATTTAACAATATACTTATATAAAAAAAAATTGTTATGTAATTATAAATAGATTAAATTAATTAAATAATAAAACAAAAAAAAAAAAAAACAATAATAATATTTTTTTAAAAATTAAAGAAACTAGAATCAAAAGCTAAAAGAATTGAAGCTCAAATGTATAACGGTCGCCGTATTGAGGCGAAGGTGAAGAAGTCGTTGTATCGAGGATGTCACTACCGCGTGAGTGGAGTTTCAATCAAGAATCCAGGACCATCATTGATAGTCATCATTTATCAAATCGTAATAATAATCGTGAAAATTATAATATTAATAATTATCAGTACATTACAACATCACAAAAAGAATTTGGAAAAAATACAACTACCTCAATTATTGATGAAATTGATTTAAATAATACAAATCAATTAGGTTCATTATTTTCAATTCATTCAGCTCCAGTTTATGATTTAAATACAACATCAAATATATCATCACCATGTAAACCAGTATCTCTTGTTGTACAAACAACAGCAAATTCAACACCAATTGTATTACCACCAACACAATTATCAACACAACCATTATCATCATCATTATTACAACCAAGTCCAGAAACAAATGATGATGAAGATAATGATAATTTATTAACAATATCAAGTTTAACAGCACGTCCACTTATTGCTAAATCACGTGAAATAAGATCATCACGTAAATGTAAAAATAATAATAAAAATAAAAATAAAAAAAATAATTTAATTAATAAAAATGCAACATATGTACCTTTGGATGGTGGTTATGGTTGGGTTGTTGTTGGTGGTGCATTTTTTGTACAATTTTGGGTTGCTGGACTTGTTAAATCATATGGAGTTTTATATGTTGAAATTATGGAAACATTTAATGATTCATCAGCTGCTGTTGCTTCATGGATACCAGCAATACTTTCATGTTTGTGTCTTGCACTTGGTAAGTTTATAATTTATATATTTATATCAACCTTCACCTTGAAATTTATTTAGCTGGGTCACTAGGTCAATATATGTATATATATTCTCATTATCATATTAATATTGGATATTTTTATTTTTATTATTACAGCACCAGTAACAAGTATACTTTGTCAAAAATACAGTTGTCGTTCTGTTGTATTTATTGGTGGAATTTTTTGTGCACTTGGTTTAACAATAAGTTATTTTGCAACAAGTCTGATACATTTATTTTTTAGTTTTGGCATATTAACAGGTAATTTTTTTAAACTTGCATTTAATTATTGTAAAAAAAAAAAAAAAAATGATTTAATAATTATTAATTTAAGGTATTGGTGGTGGTTTATCAACAACACCAGGTATAATAATTGTATCAACATATTTTGATAAACATCGTGCACTTGCAAATGGTATATGTGTATCTGGTACAGCAGCTGGAAGTTTTGTATTTCCATTATTAATTGAAATATTAGTTGAAAATTTTGGTTTTCATGGTACATTTTTAGTACTTGGTGGTTGTATGTTACATGTATGTGTATCAGCAACATTATATAGACCACTTGAAGATAATCCAGAAGCAATGGTTATCAATGAAAATACAATAATAAATAATATTAATATTAATAATAATAATAATGATGATGATGATGATGATGATGATGGCAATGATAATGATAATAAAAATAAATTACTGCCAATAATAAAACAAAAAAAACTTGAATTATTATTTGATAATGATGATAAAACAAAAAAAAATAATTTATTAAATGAATTATTTAATAAAAATGATAAAAATATTGAATTAATTGATAGTGAAGAAGAAAAAGATATAATGGGTGAAGAATTACAAGTTAAACCAATACAAAAAATTCGTAGTTCAAGTATATTACATAGTGTTGAAGATTTATCAACAGATTCAACATGTGTTTATAAAGCAAAAACATCATTAAAATCATTAAAATTATCATCATTAACAGTAACACATCCACATTTAATGAAAAAATCAACAATACAAGAATCACCAATTAAAATAAAAATTAAAAAATCAAGTATATTACAAATAATAAAAAGATATATTGATTTAAATTTATTAAAAGATCCACAATTTATAATGATGTGTTTATCAGTAACATTAATGAGTACTGGAAGTCCATATATGCTTTATTATCTTCCAGCTTATGTTCATGCATCTGGTTATACTAAATCAGAAGCTGGTTATCTTGTTGCAATATCAGCTGTATTAGATTTATGTGGACGTCTTGGTCTTGGTTGGTTATCTGATCTTCATTTATTTGATAGACGAAAAGGATATATTGGAAGGTATATAAATCATATTTATCTTTTGTATATTTACCTATATATATGTACATAATATTTATAATAATTTTTATTTTTTATATTGTAGTATTGTTGCTGCTGGTATTGCAGTATTGGCTATTCCAATGGCACATTCATTTTATATACTAGCTTGTTCAGTTGGTATTTATGGTTTATGTCTTGGATGTTGGTTTCTACTTGTTCCAGTATTACTTGCTGATCAATATGGAACTGAAAAAATATCATCAAGTTATGGACTTGTTAGAATGTTTCAAAGTATCGGTGCCATCTCTATTCCACCACTTGCAGGTATATTAATTATATTTTAAATATTTATTCGATAAACATGCAATACAATTTACATAATCAAATTATTTTAATTGAATAATTATTGTAATAATTTATTTCATCGATAAAACAATGAGCAGAATAATAATAAAAAAAATAAAATTAATAATAGAATAAACATTTGAAGATGAAACACAGTATGAAATAAAAATAATTATTAATTTAAAATTAAATTAAAAAATAAATAATCAATTGTTATTTAATTATCTTTATTGATTTTTTAAGTATATTATTGATACTATTATTTTTATGATTATTTAATAATCAATTTAAACTACCCACATATGTACAAATTATATTATTTGTAAATCGATCAGGCTTCCTTTTATTGATTTACTCATATTAACTAATTTACAATTCAATATACAAACAAATAAAATTTATCCTGTGACGTTAACAATTTAATGGAAAATTATATTAAAAGGGTAAATTAAATTCTTTTTTTTATTTTTATTTATTTTTAATTGTTTGTTTTTATATATTTTTTTTGTTGATGTCTCACCCGGGGCGTTCATTGTCTCAAATGAAATTTTATCGATTTTACAGAGACTAAGTCAACGTGTTACTTATTATTGTATCTATTTGCTTTTTTATTACTACATATACACGTGGAAATAAAAAAATATAATTGATTAATTATCTTGAACTGTATAATTTATAAAAGAAAAAAAAATTTATAATTAATTTAAAAAAAAAAACAAAATAGAAATTTTTTATTTAAAAATGAATTTTTTTATTTTATAGCATTTACTTTTTTAGTCTAGTTTTTTATCTATTTTTTTTTTTTTTTTTTTTTGTTAATAAAAGTACAAGGATTTTTAAATTATAATTTTTTTATTTAAAAAAAGTTTTATACACGTGCACGAGGTCAAGTTGAATGAGTAAAATTAGAGATAAAAATTTATTTTTCTATTTTACAAAATATATAAGTATATATTTTTTTTCATTGGCATCAATGTTATAATAAATATCTCATTATATAATGAAATTTATGAGGTATATTTTAAAAATATTGCGCAGTCTTTTCATGGTTCAATAATCAATAAGATCTTTATCATAAACACTCACTGGCAAACAAAAAATAAAAATAAATAAATATTGTTTCAAGGTTGTCTTGTTACTTTTTCATTAGTTGATGATGATACATTTATATAAATAATTTATACACAGGGGTTTGTAGGATGATAAAATTACCTTGAAAAAAAATTCAATATCGACAAAAAAAAAAAAAAAAAAAAAAAAATCAAAGATTTAATTAATAAATAAATACATCACAGAATTATTCAATTAATTTTCATTAAATTTGTATATTTATAAAATTATTTTTAAACTGTTTATTTAATCTGATATTAATTTTTTTATATTTTTCATGTCAACAGGATACTTGAGAGATGTTACTGGTAGTTATTCAGTATGTTTTCTTTGCATGGGTACATGTATGATTCTTGGAGGATTACCATTACTATTAGTACCAATTTCTTCAAAAAAATCATCAAATTTAAATATTAATAAAGACAACAATAATACAACAAAATAATTATCATCTTTTATGTATTTGATGATAAATAAATAATTTAATTCAATTAATCATGAAGATGGTAGATGTTGTGATGATAGAACAAGTTGATATTTTTTATTTATTTATTTTATATTATCATTAATATTTAGTTGTTGTTTTAAGTATTAATAATTAATTAAAATGTTCAAATTTAATATAAAAAAAAAAAACAAAAAAAAACATCATGATGTAATTGCAATGTAAATGTGTTTATAAAATTTTATGAAATAATATTAACACAAGAGCTTTTTAATAATGATACAGATAATGATTGATTGATGATGATTAAAAAAAAAAACACAAAATAAATAACAAAAAATATGCACAGTGTGCTTCAAGTGATATCATATTGTCACTTGAAAATTTTTTTATGACCAAGAAAAAAAAAATAAAATTACAAATATAATTATTACAACAATGAAACAACAATAATAAATTATAAAAATAATTGAGAATATTTTGAATGATACTGTGATTGTAAAAGGTATGTAATTTTTTTTTTCTGTTCCTTTTTAATAATTATAATAAAAAAGAAAAAAAGTTAAAAGTATTGTTATTGATAATACAATTAAGAGTACAATAGGGTAAAATTATTATTTACCCTTATATTATATTGTAATAAAATTAATAAATAATAACAATTAAAAAATTAATAAACAAATAGAAAATTAAAAAAAAAAAATTAATATTATTTATTATTATTATTAGTTTATATTAAATTGTTTTTTATATTGAATAAAAAATTAATTAAACAAATGAATTTAGATGAATCATGTCAACAAAAGTAAGTGTCAAATATATATTCATATATTTAAAAACAAATTAAATTTATAATGTAATAATAATTATTATAGTGATTGAAAATTTATCTAAAATAAAAATAGTTTAATCAGGATGGGAACATGAATGGCTATCACCAGATAAATTAACAAATAAAAATATTATAAATATACATCAAGTTGTACCAGGACCATTTACATCACCACGTTTATTAAAATCATCACAATTTTTTATTACAAATTCATTTAAAATGTTTAATAATAAAAATAATTTAAATGGTATACCAGATCCACTGATGAATTATATTCCATCACGTAAATTTGTTGATAAATCATATGATAATTCAATTAAATTTGTTCTTGGATTAGACAATGAAAATATAAAAAAATCAATTTTAAAAATTGGAATACCATTTGAACAAGGAATTCCTGATCCTTGGAAGTATCAATCACTTGAATTAAAATCAAAAAATAAATCAAGTCAAACAATAAATTTAAAAATCCATGAATATGTTGATGAAAAAAATGATTTAAATAATAATAAAAGTGAGCAAAGTGTAGCTAAATCAAATGACAATAATCATGATGATTTAGAAATTTTAATTGATAATAAAAATAAATATTTAACAACAAAAAATTCATTTAAAAAAATTAAAAATAATAATGTTAAATTGATTTGTTGTCAATGTAATTCTCCATATTTAAAATTTGATAAATTTAATGAAAATTTTGATAATAAAAAGTTTCATGATGATGATGATCAAGCTAAAAATCAAGATAAAAATGAATTTAAAAAAATAAGTACTGATGAGAGTGATATAACTGATATTGAAAATAAAATGAGTAAATTTAAAAGACTTGATTCTTCAAGTTCAAAAGCTTCAAAAAGTTCTTTAATAATACAAAAAGAATCTTCAAGAAGATTTAAAAAACATGTCAGTGATGTTTATCCAAATTCATTTAATAAAATAATGACAAATAATTATGAAATTATCAATAAAACATCATCGAAAAATATAAAAAATTATAATGAATCAGATACTTCAACAGGTGACAATGAAATGTCAAGTATTCAAAGTGAATCATCAAAAAATTTAAATACAAATCCTTCATCATTTGAAGAATTTTCAAATAATTATGAAATTAAAAAATTAAATCATTCAAACAATAATATTATTCAATCATCATTTCATAAAAAAACAATAAATTATTGTAACAGTAATAATTGTTTAACAAAAAATATTATTTTACAAAAACCAAAACCAAAAATAATTAAAGAAAAAATTAAAATAATAAAATAACAAGTACAAAATTATGTATTGTGTTGTTTTTTTATTAGAATCATCATCATTTATAATCAGCAATTGATAAACAGTTGGATGGAAAAAGAAAAAAAATGCAGAACCAGTCTGATGATTATTATTGATTTGAATTATTTATGGAAAAAAAAATTTTAAGCAACATGTTACATTATAAAAATTAATTTGTAATATTAGTAACATTATAAATGTTTTAATGATTTATCTAATAACAACAATATTATTATCAGAAAATGGTAAATCATTTCTAGATGGATAAACATGTTTCAAGTTTCCTTCAACATCAACAACTTTAACTTGTTCAACATGAAGATTACTGATTGGTTTTGAATTTTCATCAGGTGTTACTGAACATCCAATTCCTTGAATAACAAGTTCTTTTAAAAATTCATCGAGTACATTTCTGAAATGAAAAAATTAAAAATAAACAATTTATTTTATTAATTTAAATATGAATTTTGATGAATAACAAGACATGATTTCATTATTAAATTTAAAGAAATAATTATTACCTGCAAATTTGATGTGATGTTGCACTTGTTACTTCGACAAATATATTTTTAGTTTCAGTTGATATTTTAGTAATATCACCATTTGTTATTGGTGGTAATGATATAACTTGATTTGAAGCATTAATAACACATGGATATTCTGGTTTACCTTCAATTAAATATAAATAACGATGTATACCAGAATAAACATTACGTTTTTTTTCTCTTCTTAAATTATCAGCTTCAGTTTGAAGTTTTGAAAATAATGCTGCAGCTGAATATAATTTATTACGTCCAAGTGGTTGTATCATTATTTGTCTTGGTGGCATTGCAGTATATGTTAAATTACCAGGTACAAAACTATCAAGATCATGAGTTGCTAATGTTGCTGCATTACGTTTTTCACAAATACCTTCATGTAATTTATTTTGTAATTGTAACATTTTTTTAAATGTATCATTATTAAATGATAAATTTTTAATAATACAAGCAACAATATGTGGTCTTACATTTTTAACATTATCATTTAATATTATACTTGGTGTTTCATCAGCAACATGTAATACTTGTACTTTATGAGTTAAATTTTCAATTTCTTCTTGTATTAATGTATCACTTTCTGATGTTTTATTATTTTTTTTACCTTTTTTATTATTTTTACCAGTTGAATTATTATCATTTTTTTTACAATTTTGTCTGACATAATCAAGTACTTGTTTTGTTCTGCATTGATCAACAAGTTTATATAATCTTCTGTCTGTTAATTTATTACCTTTTAAATTAAGTTCTTTTAATTTTAAACAATCAGCCAATTCACCGGGTACATTGGAAATATTATTATCAGCTAAATCTAATAATTTAAGTGATGATAAAAGACTTATTGTTGATGGTATTTCTTTAATAGAATTAGCATTAACTTTAATTTCAGCTAAAAGAACAAGTTCAGTATAACAAACATCTGGAAATATTTCAAGTTTATTATTTGATAAATCCAATGATGCAAGTTTTGTATTTTTTATTTGACATGGTAAATTTTTAATTAAATTTGAACTAAAATTAATTGTTGTTAATTGTGAAAGTGTTGATAGTTCATCTGGTAATGTAACCAATTGATTTCTTGAACAATCAATAACTTTAAGTTTTGTTAAATTTTTAATACAACCAGGTATTGTTGTTAATTTATTTGAATGTAAAACCAATGTTGTTAAATTTTCCAAATATTTAATTTCATCTGGTATATTATCAAGACAAGTTTGACTGATATTTAAATAATTTATATTTTCAAGATGAAATATATTTTTATCAAGACCACATTCTATTATTTTTTTTGATATTACAGCACCAGATAATACAAGCTCATGTCTATTTTCTTTGTGTGCTTGAGACACTTCTGTCCATGCTGTTTCATAATCCATGTTTATTATTAAATTATTTACTTTTAAAGTTTTGATTTAATAGTTAATTTAAAAATTTAATTATGATTTATAGGTTGGAACAATAATATATATTTTATATATAAAAGAATTATATGTATGGCTTGATCATCAAGTCATCAAGTCGGTTTTTCCTTGGTGATAATGATGATGATTGTGATGATGATGACAAGGATGACACAAGAAATTTAAATATGGCCGCTGTTCTTACCCCAGAGCCACGTATTGGCCGAAAATTGCATCAAATTCGCCATTAAAAAGCTTGACCCCGCGTAAATTCAAATTTATATAATTTTATGTCAACATTATATTCTCATTTTTCGTCAAAAAGTTGCCAAAAGTCGGAGAAACGGGGTAGAAATGGTGGAGAAATATTCCACCGAGGAACTTCAAAATAAATAAAAACAAAGTTTCATTAAAAAATCACAGAAAATGAAAATGAGTTCAATAGAAATCAAAAATAAATAATTAAATTGTAAAAATATATGATGGAAAATGTCAACATACTGGGTTTTTGATGAGATTGATGATTATTAATTGCATTATGAATAAAATCAAGAATTTTTTTTTTATTTATAATTGTTTATAAAGTAAACAATACAAACAACATTCAACTTGTTTAATTGTGTGTGTGTGTTTACTCTTTTTTTTGTTGTTTTTTTTAATTGTCGTTCATTGAAAACCCACCCAGCTAAGAAAAAAAAATAATATATTTGTCAACATTAAAATTACATTTTGTAAACATCTCGATAATAAAATATAATAACTTAAATGATATAAAAAAAATATTAATTAATATTTTATAATATATTTTTGTCCACGTCAACTAATTAACAGACATTTTAAAGAAAAAAAAAATCATAATAAAACAGGTATTTTTTATGATAAAATATGATAATTTTTTTTAATAAAAATTTTAATATTATATATTATAATATTTATTATTTATTTAGGTAGATAAATATATATTAAAATTTTTAATTAAATAAATAATAAATGTATAAATAATTATGCCATCTGCAAAAAGAAATACTGGTAAAAATAATGGACCTGGAAGAGCACAACAAAATAATCATAATTCATCTAGTATAAATGATGATAAAAAAAATATTGATACAATTAATGGAAAATTATTAGCTCCAAAACATGTACCAGTACCACAAATTCCAGTTGATAATCAACTTAAATTTGAAATAATTTCATTAATTGCATCAATTATTGCTGCATCAACACAATTTTTAAATCTTTATAGAACTGTATGGTGGCTTCCTAATTCATATAATAATTATGCTATGAATTTTTATTTAATTGATCAGAATCTTGTTATACTTATTATAACAATAATAACATGGAGATTTATATACGCATTATTTTGTAAATTTATTGAAATTGTAAGTCATCCAAAATGGCTATCAAATATACAAAAAGTTATCAGGTAAATAATTTTATTTTTAAATTAAAAAATTAAATTATATAATGATTTTATATTTATTTACAGAATTATTTTACTTTTAATTGATATTTCAATAATATCATTTTGTCTTTATTATATGATCAAAGATCATGGTGTTATGAGAATAATTTATTTATTATATCCATGTATAACTGTTTACATGATATTATATGGTACAACATTTGCACCATTTTTTGATACATCAATTGTACCAGTTTATATCAAAGAAGATAAAAAAACAAAATACATACTTGATAAACCATTTCATAATTGTTTACAAAATCCAATATTAATTAGAAATGAAGTTACAAATTTAACAAATGACTTTAACAATAGATTAAAAAATTTATTATTTTCTTCAGCAAGATGTGCTTATATTTGTTGTATAACACCAATAATATTTGCTCCAAAACATTTATATTTTAATGTACCATGGGTTATACAACATATATTATTATTTTGGCTGAGTAGACTTTGTGCATATTTTACACAAATATATCCAGTAAGGTAAATTATTAATATATAATAAATTAAATATTATAGCTAATGATAAATTAATATTATTATTTGTAGATATTGTGATGTATTACATCGTGCATCATTACATCTTGGTAAATGGACAAAAATTTATAATAATAAATGTTTAAAAAACATTGATGAACAAGTACAAAGTTGGAATGAAACATCCCTTTGGCCTAATGGATCATTAGTTTTGTATAATGATAATTTATATCGTTCAGAGGGTCTTTGTACTGCTGCTGTACCTGATGATACTAGTCAAAAAAGATTTCATGTAAGTTTAATTAATTATTAATTATTAATTATTGATTTATAATTAATTATTTTATTTTTTATATTATTTTCAAGGCATTATTCAACAATCCAGCAATAATTATGCTTATATTTTTAAGCATACAATCATTAATCATGATTTATGAATTTTTAACATTATTTAGAAAGATATCATTGTATCAAATAATATCAATAACAATGTTATTTTTAACTAATTTAAATTCACTTTATAAATTATTACGTGATTATATTATTTGTTATAAAATTTATGGAGCTGAAAAAATTGTACAAGAAAGAGCTCAAGCTGCCATAAATACATAAATATTTTTATTACTTTAATTATAAATACATAAATAATAATTCAATCGTTTTTTTTTTTTTTGAAAGAAAAAAAAAAAAATAGTACAAAACATTTTTTTATAAAATAATATAATTATTTGAAGCAATTTTTTACTTAAATTTTAGAATTATTAATTATTTAATTGTAAATAAAATTAAATAATTATCTGTTTTTTAGTAAATTAGTTAATGAAAAAGTAGATACATTTTTTTTGTATTACAAACTATTTACAGTAATTTAATATACATTTATAAATTATTTGTTAATTTAAATAATCAACGTACAACATTTAGTGGAATTGTCATGTTTTTTGGTAAACGTGATGATATTAAATCAGCATTATTTTGTATTAGTTCATGCCAAATATATTTTCCTTTTATTTGTACATCTTCAAGTGGTGGTCTAAATGATACTAATAAAGTAAAACAAACTCCATCACCACCATCACCATCACTAAATTCAACAGACAATAAACCATGTGGTCTGTGTTGTGCAACATCTTCACCAAATATTTCCTAAAATAAATAAATCAATTTAATAAAAACAAATTAAATTATATAAGTATATATTTTCTAATTTTTTTAAATATTTATATAAATTATTTCATACCACCATAAATTTATGGAGTGTAGAATGAAGATTTCTGCTAGGATTTATTTCACAAATTGGTAGATGAAGTGTTGTTTTCTCTGACACCAAAACATGCATACGATTTCTAAAAATAATAATAGTAATAAATTAAAAAATAATAAATAATTAATTAAAACGATTGATTTAACTTACGTTGATTTTTTTTTAATACAAGTAACAAGTCTTAAATAAAGTTTACTTCTACTTTTAACTGATGGTAATAAACATGAATGCCATAAATCATTTTTATTATTTTTATAATCTTTACCACGTTGTATTAATGGTAATATATCTGATGATCTAAGTTCAAGTTGTTCAATATTTTTAATCCAATTTGCTTGTAATGATTCATCATCAGCTTGTTCAATTGTTTTTAATTTACCACCAATAATATTACCAGTCATAACAAATCTAAACCATGAACCACTTGCACATTCAACCATTATTAATGTTTTTGGTTCCATAAATAAACCAGTTTCTTCAAGTACTTCTCTTTTAACAGCATCAATTAAATTTTCATTTGGTTCAACACGTCCAGCAGGTAAATACCATTTGCCATTACATGATGATTTTGATTCTTGTATCATAAGTACTTCATTATCATCATTTATTAATACTGCTGCAACAATATATGTTACTGTTTTTTGACATATTGGAGCATAATTTGAACTTGCTGATGGTTGAATACCTCTTGATTCTAAATAATAAAAATATATATTATATTATTTATCTAATAATAATAATAATAATAATAATACGAATAACGATTTATAATTTAATAATAAATTAATTTACCTATTGATTCATTTTGTTCTGACAATGTAAAATCACAAAGATCATCACTATCACCAAGAGAATTACCATCTAATATTTGTCGTATACTTTCATCAATAACATCAGACATTTCTAATAATAATATTATTATTTTATATATATTATATTAATTTAATTATATTAACATTTATATAATGATAGTTTTATTATTTTTTTATTTTTTATTTTTTTAATGAACAAGTAAGTATGTAGTAATTTTGATATGAAAGAATTTTTTAAATCCTAACTGTTTCAACTGGATTTAATGTTTCCTTCTCAACGTCATAAAAATAACTCCTTTTACCATTGCACACTAGCTTGCACACAAATATTATTCATAACGCGTTCGTCGGCCTTTTTTTTACTTTTTTTTTTTTTTTATATTTTTTTATTTTTCCTCTTCCAGCAATCTCTAGACCAAGCAGGCAAGAGGCAACTCTGATCACATTCTAGGTCATACATCCACTTTATACAGATATATTTTATCGTATATAAATGAGTACTTATTCAATCAACTATTGACTCTTTTTATTTATTTTTTATGTTTATTTATGTATATAAAAGTATATACTGTAAATATTTATTATTTATTTATTTATTTATGTTTTCATGCAATTTTTATAATTAAAATATTTTTATTATTTTAAATATGTTATTTATTTTAAATGTATAATTATTTAGATAATATTTATAATATTTTAATATGTTATTTATAATAATTTTATGTTTTTTATGATTTTTTTTTGATATATTTTTATTGTATTTAATAAATAATAATAAATCATTGATCAAGTTTTTGATTTAGTCTAATTGTCAGGTGGAGCATGGTACATGCGTAGTAATAAAAAAATAAAATAAAATAAATAACTTATCACACTTGAGATAATTTTTTGCTTGTGTAATTTTTAATAATTTTATTTTAATTAAATAGCTTTTTATGTACTGAATAATTTATTCATCAATTATTATTATTATGAATTTAAATAAATATTATTAAATTTAAAAAAAAATTGAGTAAGATTTTAAAATTAATTGTTTTTTTATTTTTGCAATAAATGATGCAATAATTTAGTAATTTATTTTTTAAATAAAAATTTAAATAATTAGTTGATAATAATATTTGAAATTATTAATTTATTATTTTAGATAAAATTAAGTTTAATAAAAATTTGTTTATATCAACAAAAATATATACTTGAAAGTAAAGTTAGGTTAGCATTGAATAAAGGTAAACAAAATTATAATTAATATAATTTAATTAATAAAAATATAATTATAATATATTTTAAATTAATATAACAGATGCTGAGTGTTTCAAGATTATGTTCAAAAACATTAACAAGACAATTTACCAAAAATATTTCATTAATAACACAAAGAAATTTTCACAATGTTGTTAAAAAACAAATCAACAATATACCTGGAATTTTAAAATATCCAATAAATAATACTGGAAAATTATCAGGATGTCTAAAAAATAGTGGAACAATTGCATTTAAACATTCAGTTGTTGATAAAACAACAAATAAAGTTGTTGGTTCTTGGCTTCTTATTTGTGGTGGAATGGTTTTTGTTGCTGTTGCATTGGGTATTGGAATATATTTATTTATATATGATTATACATTTAAAATAATAAAAGAAATAGTTGATAAAACATATGGAAAATAATTGTTAATTTATAAATAAATAAATAAATATATATTTAAATATAAATAATTGATTTTTAATTATTAAAATATTTTTTAAAATTTAATGATTTAATGATTATTCAGGTGGTGTTACTAGATTAACTGAATCAGGATTATCAATGGTAACATGGAAACTTCTTGGTGAAAAAATGCCAGTATCTAATAGTCAATGGATTGAAGAATTTGAAAAATACAAACAATATCCAGAATATAAAATGTAAGTTAATAATAATAAATTAAAATTATATTAATAATAATTTTTATTTTAAATTAAAATTAGAATGAATAAAGAAATGACATTGGAAGAATTTAAAAAAATATGGTGGATGGAATATGCTCATAGAATGTGGGGAAGATTAATTGGTATTGTTTATGCAGCACCAGCATTATATTTTTGGTATAATGGAATGTTAAAAAAAGAAATGAAAATAAGAGTATTAATATTAGGTTGTCTTATTGGTGCACAAGGTCTTATGGGTTGGTATATGGTTAAATCTGGTCTTGAAGATCGTTTTCAAGGACCAAATGATATACCAAGAGTATCACAATATCGTCTTGCTGCACATCTTGGTTTAGCATTAACTTTATATACTGGATTTTTATATAATGCACTTGGTTATTTAATACCATCAAAACAATTACCATTAGATTGGTTTAATAAAACAAATATTAATCATGATTTATTAAATGGACTTGTTAAATTTAAACGTATGATTTATTGTACAAAAGGACTTGTATTATTAACAGCATTATCTGGTGCATTTGTTGCTGGTCTTGATGCTGGTTTAATATACAATAGTTTTCCATTAATGGCTGATAAATTTATTCCTGATGATATACTTGCATTTTCACCTGTACTTAAAAATTTTACTGAAAATCCAACTACTGTACAATTTGATCATAGAATATTGGTATGTAATTTTAATTTTATTAATTATAATATTTGATAATAATTATATTTTTTTTAAAAAGGGTATTTCAACATTAACTTTGATAACTTTAATGGCATGGAAATCAAGAGGACTTGCATTACCAGGACGTGGTTCAAAAGCCATGGCTGCACTTTGTTGTGCTGCATATTTTCAAGTTGTACTTGGTATAACAACACTTCTTACTTATGTACCAGTTCATTTAGCAGCAACTCATCAATGTGGAAGTATGATTGTACTTGGTGCAGCAACTTGGCTGTGTCATGAACTTAAATACATTCGTAAAATACCAAAATAAATTTTTTTTTTTTTTTTAATTTTTTAAATAAAAAACTCATTGTACAGTTTAATTATAAGTATTTTAATAATAATTTTTATTTAAATATACTTATAAAATAAAAAATTTTGTTTTTTTTAAATTTTAATTTATTAAATTTATTTATTTTAATTATTTTACATAAAAATATTTAGTATCGTCTGTCTCGTCTATCACGACGACTATCACGATCATCACGATCATCACGACGATGACGACGATCTCGATCATGTTCTCTTCTTGATGATGATGATGAAGAATAATATCTGTCTCTATCATAATCACGACTTCTTGATCTTTTTCTTTCACTTCTATCATTTCTTCGTCTTTCATGATCTCGATGACGTTGATCACGTTTATAATCATCAATACGTTTCTTATAATCATCTTCTGATGATGGTGATGGTGGTAATGATTTAACAGGATCATCTTCATCAGATGATTCAATATTATCATCCATATCATCTTCTAATGCACTTATTTTTTCTTCAAGTTCATTATTTTCTTCTAAAACATGTCTTTTTTGTATTTTAGGTAATATTATACCACAAGATCTTTCATCTCTTAATAATTGATCAATAAATTCATCCATATAAATTGCTTCAAATTTACCTTGTTTATTTTGTAAACGTAATTTTCTATTATCATTAAATAATGGCTCAAGATATTTATAACAATCTAATGCACTACCAGTCAATCTCATATAAAGTGCACCCAAAGCACGAACATATTTAAATTCTTCATTTTTAATAAATTCAATGATAATATCTTTTTCTGGTTGTATTTGTAACATTTTAAGTGTTAAACATAAAAATGGTGTTGGTTTTATATTACCACCAAATACACCACCAATATACCTTAAAAAAAAAAAAAAAGAAATTTATATTTTAATTAAATAACAATTAATATTTGTTATTGTTTTTTTTTTTTATTATTTTTAAGAGGTTATAAGTCTTTTAATTTACCTTAATTCCATTGCTTTATCAACAAGTAATTCAGCAGTTAATCCAAAACATTCTTCTTTCCAATATTTTGAATCATAAATTCTTTCACGAGTTATTTTTTCAATTAAATATTGAGGATTTGTTCCTCTAATTGATTTTGCATCTTTAACAGTTTGATTTGCCATGTTTATATATTGATTACAATTGGGATAAATAAATAATCATCATCAGAAAAAAAATAAATAAATAAAATAAATAAAGTCTGAGACTGAGTTTTCATGTGTGGCGACAAAAAATAGTCACTTGGGAATTGGGATCACTCGGATCAACTCGGATAATTGATACGAAAACTGCAATTATATTATTATTATTTTGTTTACGTTTATCATTTTTAATTTATTTAACAATTGAAAATAAAATTGAAGTAAGTAATATTAATTTATTATTAAAATTATTAATTATATAATATGTTTTCTAATATAAATATATTTTATTATAAATATATAGGAAAAATGAGTAATAATTATATATTATTGGAATCAATTGGTTTTTTAAATACAATACCTCAGTATCAAACATTGGTTAAAGTGTTTGTTGGTTTATGGTTATTATGGACAATGGTTAAACATTGTCGTCAAAGAATAACAAATTCACAACCAACAAATACAGAAGTTGAAAGAAAATTAGAGCTATGGAATCCAGAACCATTAGCATCAGATATTGATCCATCTCATTCATCATTAAATCCACATATTGTTACATCAAAAATTGGTAAAAATATAATAATAAATGGTAAAAATTGTTTAAATATTGGTACACATAATTATTTGGGTTTTTTAAATAATAAAATAATTGAAAATAAAGCAATATCAATTATTGAAAAATATGGAGTTGGTTCATGTGGTCCAAGAGGTTTTTTTGGTACAACAGATGTACATTTAGAACTTGAACAATGTCTTGCTAAATTTATGAATACTGAAGAAGCTATTGTTTATTCATATGGTTTTAGTACAATCGCATCAGCAATACCAGCATATAGTAAACGTAATGATATTATATTTACTGATGAAAAAATTAATTTTTCAATACAAAAAGGAATTGATGCATCACGTTCAACAGTTAAATATTTTAAACACAATGATTTTAATGATTTTGAAAAATTATTGATACAACAAAATAATGAAGATTTAAAGAATTATAAAAAATCTATGAAAATAAGAAGATTTTTAATTATTGAAGGTATTTATATGAATACTGGATGTATTTGTCCATTACCGCAATTTATAAAATTATGTCAAAAATATAAAGTTAGAATATTTATTGATGAATCAATATCATTTGGTACAATTGGTAATACTGGAAGAGGTATTACTGAACATTATGGAATATCAACAAATGAAATTGACATGATAATTGGTATGATTTATATTTATTTATTTAAAAAACAAAATTAAATTTATTTATTTATTTATTTATGATGATAGGTTCATTGGAGTGGGCAATTGGTTCAATTGGAGGTTTTTGTGTTGGATCATCATTTATAATTGAACATCAAAGATTAGCTGGTCTTGGTTATTGTTTTTCAGCTTCTTTACCACCACTATTAACAGCAGCTGCAACAACATCTGTTAATTTAATGCAATCAAATCCAAAAATGTTTGATGAACTTAAAAATAATTGTCTTAAATTTCATAAACTTTTAAATAATTTAAAACATTTTGAATTATCATCATCACCAGAATCACCTATTAAACATCTTTATCTTAAAAATAAACAAACAAGAATAAGTGAATATAATATTCTTAAAAAAATAACAGATTTATGCTTGGATAATAATTTAGCTGTTGTGATGCCAGTTTATCTTGATGATGAAAAATATTTACCACGTCACAGTTTACGAATTTGTGTATCAAATATTTTTGAAAATGATGATATTAATTATTCAATTGAAATATTAGAAAAATGCTCAAATCAAATAATACAAGAATTTTATTAAATTTAATTAAAAGAATTTTCAAATAGCAAATACATATATAAAAACATTGAGATTATTATTTTTTTTTTAAGTGAGAATAATTAAATTTACATAGAATCATTTATATTCTTTTTTTTTATATCAAATCAAATCGTATTTTTATTTTATGTGTTTTGCTCTCTTTTATTTATTTGTTTATCACTTTTTTAAATTCATTATTCATAGTGCCAATTAATAATCCACAATGTTTTTTTTTTGTTATTAAATAATAAAGTTTTAAATTTTTTTACCGCAAGCTACTTTATTATTATCATTTATAAATCAAACGTTATCCTGTTGATGCTATTTTCTGACATTTAATAAAGTACAGAAACTTATATAAAAAAATAAAAAATAAATATTTAATCTTTATTTATAAATAATCCCTGATCATAATTATTTATATATCAAAATCATGACAATGTTGGAAGCTTTTATCATAATTTACATTAATTTTCTTCATGATAAAATATATTATTTAAACAATATTGTTAAAATTCACTTGGTATGAAAAAACAGCATGAAATTTTAGGTGACATCTTGAACTTATTGCTGCAAATAACATTTTATGGATTTCATTTAAAAATATAAAAATTAATTATAATTACAGTATTTTGAATATTAAAAATTTTATTTAGTAAAAATTCAAAAACAAAAAAAAATTTATTTATTATTATAATGATAATTGATCAAGTATATGTAAACTTGATATAAATTAAAGCAAGAAAAATTAAAAAGATAAAAATAAATTGATCAAGTAAATATTTCAAGAAAAACAATTTATTATTTTCATTATCTTAACATAAATTCAATTATATTTTATATAAGTATATTTTATATTATGTTAATTGTAAATAAAGAATACAATATATATATTTAAGTATTGATATAATGAATTAAATTTTAAGTTGCGATAAAATTATTGCCCTTTTTTTTTTTTTTTAATGAATAAAAATAAAGTGATTTAATATATCTAATTATCATTCAAATTTTCGCGCTTTTTAATGGCGAATTTAATACTATATCCTGCCAGTAGGTGACTTTACTTGGCTTTGTCGTGGCTTGTCGCACTTTGCATATCTGCCCATCTACTTTGTCTCTATCTCTTTTGCTCTCCCTATTCTCGTTCATTCGCCCCTGTTATATTCAGCTGGTAAGATGTCTATTTAATAATTAATAATTTAAAATTAAAAATAAATATTAAGTAAATAATATTTATTTATAATTTATTTATAATAAATTTGTTTATAATTAATTTATATTATATTTATATTTATTATTATTTATTTAATATAAAAAAGTTGATAAATAATTATTTAAAAAATGCCACATGGCATTTAACCTCAAAATTATTATTTAATTATTTAAAATAATATATTTTATATTCATAAATAAATTTATAAATTTTTTTTTTGACATTAATTATCATATAATTTTATTTTAATGATGATAAATTCACGCGTCTGAAGAAATTGGTTCAACATACAGAAAACTTGAAAAAGTTGGACCCACTGTATGTCAATTTCTCAGTTGAAAAATGCTCTGAAGTGCTGTCTGAATTTAAAAAAAAAAAAAAAAAAAACCATATATATATTTAATATAATATTGTTGATAATTAATTGATTGTTATTTTATTTTTTTACAGTCTTTAAAACTATAAAATCCTTACTATCACGTAATCGATACGATGGGTAGGGAAGACAAAGCATCATGGAAGTCAAACTACTTCGTAAAATTAATTGTAAGTATTTTAAATACATTAATTAAATAATGTTGATTAAATTCATGAATGTAAATTAATAATTTATATTTTGTTTTGTTTTGTTTAGCAACTTTTGGATGAATATCCAAAATGCTTTATTGTGGGCGCTGACAATGTCGGATCCAAGCAAATGCAGCAAATCCGTATGTCTCTTCGTGGTACAGGTGTTGTACTTATGGGAAAAAATACCATGATGCGTAAAGCAATCAAGGGACATGTTGAAAGAAATGCTCATCTTGAACGTATTCTTCCTCACATCAAAGGAAATGTTGGTTTTGTTTTTACTCGTGGTGATCTTGTTGAAGTACGTGATAAACTTGTTGAAAACAAAGTACGTGCACCAGCACGTAATGGTGCTATTGCACCATTGAGTGTTATTATTCCAGCACAAAATACTGGTCTTGGTCCAGAAAAAACATCTTTCTTCCAAGCTCTCAGTATTCCAACAAAAATTTCAAAGGGTACAATTGAAATCATCAATGACATTCATATTTTGAAACCTGGTGATAAAGTTGGTGCATCAGAAGCAACACTTCTTAACATGTTGAACATTTCTCCATTCTCATATGGTCTTCTTGTTCAACAAGTTTATGATTCTGGTACTATTTTTGCACCAGAAATTTTGGATATCAAACCAGAAGATCTTGTAACTAAATTTATGGCTGGTGTTGCTAATTTAGCATCAGTTTGTTTAGCTATTGGTTATCCAACTGTTGCAAGTGCACCACACAGTGTTGCAAATGGTTTCAAAAATCTTTTGGCTATTGCTGCTGTTACTGATGTTGAATTTGCTGAAGCAAAAACCATCAAAGAATACATCAAGGTAATTTTTATTTTTAATAACTTGATTTATTTTTAAAATACATTATATATATAAAATAATATATGATTATTAATATTATTTATTTTAATTTAATAGGATCCAAGCAAATTTGCTGCTGCTGCTGTAAGTGCACCAGCTGCTGCTGCACCAGCTGCTGAAAAGAAGGAAGAAAAGAAAGAAGAATCCGAAGAAGAAGAAGATGATGATATGGGATTCGGTCTCTTTGATTAAATAAAAATTTTATAAATTTTTTTTACCAACAAGCTACTTTATTATCATCATCATGGGTCATCAAGGATTATTTTTTTTCACCAAACAATATCTCTGCTGATGCTATTATCCGACGTTCAATAAAGTACAGAAACTAATATAAAAAAATAAAAAAGAAATGTTTAATTTTTATTTATAAAACATTCCTAATCATATTTATTTATTCATCAAAATAATGACAATGTTTAAAAACCATTTTAATAATTTTTTGCATCAACATTTAAACATATATTTATTTTGCTTGATAATTTCATTCGTAATAATTACAAATAAAAATAATACTTTGTTACAATAATGATAAAAAAAAAATATAAAAATAGCAGATAATTGATAACAATTATTGTAACAGAGTACTATTTTTCCATTTAAAAGATAAAAAAAAATATATACTAGATCTATTTTAAATGTGTGTATGTGTGTACATTCTTGAGTTGATAGTGTTGATACTACTGGAGGTATAAATACACTTGAGCAAGCGTCGACAGTTTTTTTAACAGGATTTCAGTTTGTAAATTGTATCTGAATGAGTCAACATCTGTTTAACAACAATTTGACATAATCTCTGTTTATTATATTGTTTACATATTTATATTTACATTTGTATTATAAACAATGGGATTATTAAGTGAAGGTAATCCTCTTGATTGGGAAGAAACTAAAAATCTTGCTGATCATGTGAGAAAACATGGAATAATTCAGTTTATTAATTTGTACAAAAGACTCAGAGATAGACAGGGCGATGTACTCAAATGGGGTGATGAGGTATTAATTATTTTTATTTACTAATAATTATATCACTAGTATTTTTTATCATTTTTCTTTTTTTTTTTTTCTACTTGAATTATCAAATTTTTATTATTTATTTATCATTATTATTAAATAGTACATTTTTTTAGGTTATACTTTTCAAATTATTTAAATAAAAATAATAACATTAATTTATTATTCATAAAAAATTATTAAAATAAATTTTTTTTTTTTTTTTAATTTGGGTAATTTTGTTTGATATTACTTGCTTCAATATGTTTTTATTTTTTATGTTAAATAAACTTTCTAATCATAGTTTGTCATATTGTGCAATAAATCTCATTTGTTATTTATTTTTTAAACTTTATTTTAATATACCTATAATTTTAAGTATTTCTAAAATAACAGGTACATTTTTTTTTTTTGTTATTAAATGATCATTACATCATGAAATTTTTATAATTATTATTTTGAATATTTATTTATTATATTAAAATAATAGGATGGATATTTCATAATAATTTATTGATATTTATAAAAATATTAATTTTTTTTTTAAATTAAATAGTTGATATATTCATAAAAATGAAACAGCAGTTTTATTCTGTTAATGCTCAGTCATGTCCTTGGAGTTTCACATTCATTATCTTTTTTAACAATCTTTGTTTTTGTTTTTTTTTATATATATAAACCTAGTTTACAATTTTTTTATCATCATTATTATCATTGATGAAATCATTGTATTTTATTATTATTTATTTGTTGATCTATATTTAATGATGATTTGTTTTTATTATTTTTCTCAATGATTAAAGGTTGAATATATGCTCATTAAATTTGATGATGAAGAAAGAAAAGCTAGAGTTAGTTTACGAGCACCAGAAATATTATCAACTCTAAATGAAAAAGAACAAAAAGATCCAACGTAAGTTTATTATTAAATATTTATAATTATAATTTAATTTAATAGATAATTCATTAGTTGATTGTATTATTATTTAAAGTGGTGTCAAATCACTTTGGAGACCAGAGTATGGTGCTTATATGATTGAAGGAACACCAGGTAAACCATATGGTGGTTTATTAGCACATTTTAATGTTGTTGAAGCAAATATGAGATATCGTAGACAAGAAGTTATGGATCAATTAAAGAATGGTGAAGTCATTATGTCCTTAACTAGTTTTCCAAGGTAAAAAAAATTATATAGGATATTATTAATAATTAAATGTAAATAATAATATTAAATTAAAAATTTAATTAATTTTTATTTTAATTTAAAGACTTGGATGTCCAGATTTTACTGTACCATCAGCTAAACCAACTCCAAATAGTGGAGCATCAAGAAGTTTATTTTTTCCTGATGAAGCAATATTTCCAGGACATCCACGTTTTAAAACATTAACACAAAATATACGTTATCGTAGAGGAGAAAAAGTTTCTATTAATCTACCTAGTAAGTTAATTAAATATTATTATTATTATTAATATTTTAATTTAAATAAAAATTAAATATTTGATATTAAAATATATTTGTGTCAAGTTTACAGAGATGAAAATGTATCAAAACCATTTAAAGAAAATTTAAAAATACTTGGTGATGATGGAAGTAGTGAAAAAGCTGCTAAAAATGATCATGTTTATATGGATGCAATGGGTTTTGGAATGGGTTGTTGTTGTTTACAATTAACATTTCAAGCTTGTAATATACAAGAAGCTCGTACACTTTATGATCAACTAACACCACTTTGTCCAATTATGGTAAATTATTAAATTTTTTTTAATCAATTAAAATATTAATTTATATTTTTATTTTTATTTTTATTAGTTGGCTTTAACAGCTGCAAGTCCATTTTATCGTGGCTATGTAACTGATGTTGATTGTAGATGGAATGTAATATCATGTTCAGTTGATTGTAGAACACCTGAAGAACGTGGTGAAGTACCATTAAAAAATAATAAATTTAGAATTCGTAAATCACGTTATGATTCAATTGATTCATATTTAAGTGAACAAGGTGATCGTTATAATGATGTACCATTAACATATGACAATGATATTTATAAAAAATTATTAGATAATGGAATTGATCATCTTCTTGCTCAACATGTTGCTCATTTATTTATTCGTGATTCAGTATCAATATTTACAGAAAAAGTACATCAAAATGATGAACAAGATACTGATCATTTTGAAAATATACAATCAACAAATTGGCAAACAATGAGATTTAAACCACCACCACCAAATTCATCAATTGGATGGAGAGTTGAATTTCGTCCATGTGAAATACAAATAACTGATTTTGAAAATGCAGCATTTGTATGTTTTATTGTATTATTATCAAGAGTTATATTGAGTTATAATTTAAATTTATTAATACCAATAAGTAAAGTTGATGATAATATGGCTAAAGCACAAAAACGTAATGCTGTTAAAGATGAAAAATTTTGGTTTAGAAAAGATATTACATCTGAAATTGATAAAGATATTGATATTAATAATGAATATTCTGAATTTACAATTAATGAAATAATTAATGGAAAAGTAATGATATTTATTTATATTAATATTAATAATATTTTTTATTTATTTAAATAATTAAAATTATATTTAATTTTAGGATGGTGTTTTTGTTGGTTTAATACCACTTGTTAATTCTTATCTTGCAAGTATGAATGTTGATGCTGATACACATTGTACTGTACAAAGATATCTCAAATTAATTCAAAGAAGAGCTTCAGGTGAATTACTAACAACAGCTGCATGGCTCAGAAAATTTGTTATGTCTCATCCAGATTACAAGTGAGTCATTGTTTTATTTATTTTTTTTTTATCTTGAAGTATTAAATATACTTGATTTAATTTCTCATTATTAATCATAACAATAGCTTCAATATTAATTGATAAAGTATAATTTAAAATAAATGTTTTTTCTTTTTTAATAAGTAATTTATTCATTTTAATTTACAGAAAAGATTCAGTTGTATCTGAAAGTATAAATTATGATCTTTTAAAAAGAGTTCATGATATACAAACAGATGTTGATCCTTGTCCTGAATTATCTGGACCATATACAACATCAAAAACAACTGAAAAAATACCAGCAGCAATTGCTAAAGCTGAAAAATGTCAAATTGCTGATTGTTGATATTTTACAAGTATTTATTAACAGTAAATATAAAAATTTATAAATTTATTATAAAATATAAAAAAAAAATTGACTATAAAATTTAATTAATCAATAATGATTGACATTTTAATAATCATTAATTATTATTAAATAATTTTACTATGATAAAATTTAAATTGATAAAAATGTTATATCAATTTGCACAGTTTAAAAATATTTAAAAAAATATATATATTTTTATTTCTTTAAAAAAAAAAAAATAGTAATAATCGAACAAACAAAATATTAAATATTTTATTTGCCTAAAAATTATTTTTTTAATTCTATTATTTCGATAATTTTATTTTCTGTAAAAATTTCAAGATTTAAAATTTTTTTTAATTAAAAAATTTATATAATATTTTTTTTATAATTATATATTTAATTAAATCATGTGTAAAGGTTTTAAAAAAAGGGTTTTAAATAAATATCAATAAATAAAAAATAAAAAAATCTATATAAACTATTAAAATTTTGTGCAAATAAAATTTGAAATTTTATTTTTTAATAAGCACTAAAAATAAATGCATTTAATTAGTCAAAATAAAATTAATCATTCCAAAATTAATTTTATTAATTATTATTTTGACTATAAATTTATATTCTAAAGATGTATAAATTTTAATTAAAAAATGAAAAACAAAATAATATGAATAATTAAATGAAATTGTTGCATATATTTTGCACAAATTTGTTATGTTTACTGATATTATTTTGTATGTTGTAAAATAAATATATTAAAATACAAATAAAAGTGTGATGAAATATTAAACATATATATTTTTATTTAAAATTAATATTATATTTTAAAAATAAATCAAGATGATGGTTTTACAATATCTCTATTTGTTCTGTATGAAATATAAGAGTTCCAAAGTACTGCAACTGATTGAACAACTAAAACTTGATGATGAAGTGGAACAAATGAAAAATTTATCAACTGTACAAGTGGCCATAGCTAAAAATTATTATTTAAAATAATTATTAATCATTTTAATGAACATATTCAAATATATATTAATTAATTTTACCTTGTAATTACTAATGAGAATATCAGTATATTCATTTTCAATTTTTTTTTTAATACTGTTGATGTCATTTCCTTGCATAAAACCTAGAGTACTTAACAGTACAACTATAAAAAATGGAGCAAATAATATTTGATCACATGCAACTTTTTTAACAGCAACAAGACCACCTTTTGATCCAATAAATTTATCAAGAATTCCATACCAAGTTCTTGTAGCTGGACCCTGAATAATATAACACCAATAATAATAATATAATATAAAAATTATAATAATTTAATAATTAATTTATTTAAAATAATATACTTACACCAACACAAAAACCAATACCAAAAAATTGTGATGTTCTTACAAAATCAAGATCACTAAATTTTCTTTTTTCAACAATATTTTGTGCTACTTGATCACCCAATGCCATCAAAGTTCCTGATTAAAAAAAAAAACAACAACAACAACAACAATACATTAATTTATTGTAAATTTAAATCAATTAAATAATAAATTAATTACCAGCTTGAATTGCTTGCATTCCAAGTGGATATTTTGTCAATAAACTTTTATAAATTCTTAAAAATCCAGACATGTTGTCAAACAAAATGTAACAAATGTATGTAAAGGTTAATTTTTAATTCTTTTGTTTATTAAAATTATCAATGGATATTTGACCTTAAAGAAACAAATTTGACATTTTTTTATAAATTATAATTATAGTTCATCATTTTTGTTTGATGTTTATTTGTTTATGTTATCAAGCATGGTTTGCACATCAATAACAATCAACAACACCACCATTTATTTATATTTATTTATTTTTTTTTTTTTTTCCAAGATGTCAAGTTGATAAAAACGCGCATGACATTGTCACGTGTTATTTTTTTCAACCAATGCCAAAAAGTTATTCAATTTAACACGCGATTAATTTTATTCAAATAAAAAAAATAATGATAAATTGTAAAATATATGTAAAATTAAATTAAATTAAAAAAATTACTGAAAATGTATTAAATTTTAAATACAAAATTTATTAAATTTTTATAATTTACATTTAATGCAATTTAATCCAATTATTTTGTCCAATTTTTATTTATCTTGATCTTTAATTTTAAAAGATAAAAAAAAATTGACTTTATTTTTTTTTTTATAAAATAAATAATTGATTTTTTGATAAGACATTGACAAATTTTATTTATTTTTTATACAATGTCACGAATAATTGATGTTGAAAATACATAAAAATAAATAAGATTAAAATAAATGATAAATTATTTATTTTCAAGTTTTATACTGATTAGTACAAAAATTGATACAATTTTTCAATTGTCATGCTATTTTATACATTGAAAAATATGTATTATCATAACAGTAATATTTTATAAAGAGAACATAGTAAAGTTTCGATTGTAAAAAATAAATTTAACAATGATGTTTTTATTATTATTTGTAAATTATTTTATTTATTTATTTTTATTAAAATATGGAAATTCCATTGTAATACCAAAAGTATCAGTTGTAAGAAAAGAAAATTCAATAAATCGTGAACTTATTGATATATCAAAAAATTTATTAACACATGAATTATTATTTCGTTTAAAAACACTTGATTGTATTGAAACATTTGTTGTTGAATATATGAAACAACAACCATCAAGAATAACAGTACTTTTAACAGATAATCAAAATCCAATAACAACAATTTATCTTCGTCATTTACAAAAAATAAGATCAACATATGTTTTAATTGAAGATAAAAATGTTCAAGATAATCCAAATAATTTACTTGAAGTTATTCTTATTATAAAAAATAGCAATGATATTAAAAAATCAACAATTAAATTAAATGAACTTTGTGGTCGTGAATGTAGATATGCAGTTTTACTTGTTGATTCATTAATAAATGAGAAATTTTTTATAAAAGAAGCAACAAAACTAATACAAATATTATGGCTTAAAAAAACATCAAATGTTGTTATAATTGGTTCAGTAAATAATAATTTTATTGCTGCTCAAAGTGAAGGTTTTAAACCAAATATTTGGCGAGAACCAATGGATCCAATAATTGTTGGTAGATGTCAAAAAAAAGAATGGCTAAATGTTCATGGTTTATTTAAACCAATGAAAATGAATAATTGTACAATTAATATTGCATATTTTGAACAAGTACCATATGCTCATTTGGTAATTAAAAATAATGAAACATTATTGGAAGGAATTGAAGCAACAATAATGTATAATATTGCTGATTCATTAAATTTTCATCCAAATTTTTCCGAAATTGAATGGGGAAATAATACAACAAAAGAAGATGAAGTTTTAGAAGAATTTGATATTAATAAATATATTGATCTTGCATTTGGTGGAATTATATATAATCCAGAAAATGATATTGATTTTGCATTAGCATATGATATTATTGATCTAAATTGGCTTGTACCAAATAAAGTTCATGTATCAATGTTTGGTTTAATATCACCACTAAATAATAATGTTTGGTTTGCTATTTTAATTGTATTAATAATAGCTGTATTATTAAGATTTTTATTATTTAAAAAAATGTCACTTTTAGAAATTATAGCAATAATAATTGGTGTTGCATGGAATAAACAACCAATTAAATTATCATACAGAATTAAATTTATGTCATGGATTATATTTTCTTTTTTATTAACACAATTTTATTTAGCATCAATGGCTGGTAATTTATTAGCAAATTCAAATAATGAAATAAATACAATGAAAGATCTTGATGATTCTGGTAAATCTTTGGCTGGTACTAAAAGTCATAAACAAATATTTTCTGATGCTGAAAATGTATCTGATAATGATCAAGAATCTAATTTAGTATTTAAAAATATTTATGATAAATTTATTGTATTGGAACATGATGATTATTTAAAAACTCTTCAAGATTTAATTGATGGTATTAATAAAAATTATGCACTTGTTGGTGTATTAAATGTATCTTCAATATTAACAAAATTTGATCCTCTTATTGTTCATAAAGTACCAGAAAAATTAGCTAGTTTACCAGTTAGTTTTGCTGCTTGGCGAGGTCTTCCATATCTCAGTCAAGTTGATGAAAAATTACAACAACTTGTACAAGGAGGTATTGTATCACATATTGGTAGTAAAATATCATCAAGACATCGTTTTTTAAAATCACAAGAAGAAAAAGATGCATTTTATGAACGAAATTATCTTCGTATGAATGATATTGCACCTGGTTTTTATCTTTTATTAAGTGGTTCTATCTTGGCTATGTTGATACTTATTTGTGAAATAATTATATTTAAAATAAATAAAAAAAAATTTAAATTTAATAATCAACATGTTAAATTTAATAATATAAATAATAAATCATCAAAACAAATTATAATTAGTAGAAAAACTTTTGATGAATATCGCAAAAAAAATTTATCAATATTAAAATTATAAAAATTTTATTATTCACAATTATATATTTAATAAAAAAAAATAAAAACAAATATTAAAATTATACATTATAAAATTTTAAAAATAATATATATATTTTAAATTTTAAATAATGTAAATATACTGTAAAACAATCGATAAGAAAACTGCATAAAATAAAAGATTTTTATTTTAGATAAATAAGCCTTGTTGTCCAAGTACACATATCAGTATTTGATCTTATATATTTTTCATGTCATGTATAAATGCTTGCATGTTAAAAATAAAATAAAATAATATTTTTTGTCACGGTATTGATATTAAAAATATATTATTCACTACTTACTGCAGTACATAAACTTTGGCATTAATTTATTTATTATTTTTTTTTTTTATTATATAAAAGTAGACAACATGTTGGCCTTATTGTCATTATTAGTTTTAACATTAATTTTTGTGAATAATTGTGACTCAATTGTTGTACCAGAATATTACAATAATAATTCAATGATTAAAAAAATTATTGATGATTCAAAATTTTCATTAAATAATATAATAATTGAAGAATTTTCTTGTGTTGATAATTTTTTAATAAATAATATGAATCAACAACCTTTACGTTTAACTGTTGTTTTAACAGTTGATAATTTAAATTCAGATATATTAAATTTATATTTAAATAAATTACAAAAAAATAGAACAATTTATGTTTTAAATAAATATTTAAATGAACCAAAAAAACCACAAAATTCATCATTAGATATTATAATTGTTATGAAAAATCATAAAGATTTAATAAATTCAAAAATTAAATTAAATGAAATATGTGGTAGAAATTATAGATATACAATTTTATTAATAAATATATTTTTAAATATTAAATCATTTATTGATGAGTCAAAAAATTTAATAAATTTATTATGGATTAAAAAAGTATCAAATGTTGTTATAATTGGTATTGTTAAAAATTTTTTTTTAGCATCAACAAGTGAATCATTTGAAAATTTAAAATTATGTAAACCAATTGATCCAATAATTATTGATAAATGTCAAAATGGAATATGGTTTAATAAACATAAATTTTTTATGCCAATTAAAATGAATAATTGTAGTGTTATTATGGGTTATTATGATCATGAACCTTATTCTCATCGTGATAATATTGATAATAATCTATCAGGTATTGAAATATCAATAATTAAATTAATTGAAAAATCACTTAATTTTACAATAAAACCAATTGAAATAATAATGGGTATTAATGAAACAAGATCAGAAAGTGTTACAGCTGTTTTTACAAATAGAACAGCAGATATTATTATTGGTGGTATTATTTGGAGACCAAGTCAAACTACTGATTTTATAATGCCATATGAAATGGTACAATTTGTATTTTTAATACCAATTAATACAAAATTTACAGTTGGTGGTTTAATATCACCATTAAAAAAAAACGTATGGATTGCAATTGGTGGTGTATTATTATTTTCAATATTAATTAGATTGACATTATTTAAAAATATGTCTTTTTTAGAAATTTTAGCTGTTATTATTGGTGTTGCATGGAATAAACAACCAATTAAATTATCATACAGAATTAAATTTATGTCATGGATTATATTTGGTTATTTATTATGTCAATTTTATTTAGCATCATTAGCTGGTAATTTATTATCTAGACCAATTGAAAAAATAGATACATTTGAAGATTTAGTTATGTCAAATAAAATTGTTGGTGGTTCAAAATTATCACCAGGTTTTTTTAAAAGAGTACGTGGTACATCTGAAAAATTTGATAATTTAAGTAATATATTAATGAAAAGATTTATAACATTTGAAAAAGATGAATTTAGAAATAAATTGAGAGATTTAATGAATGGAAAAAATAAAAGTCTTGTATTATCTGCACTTTTAAATACTACATCATCAAGTCATAATTATGATCCAACAATTGTTAGAATATTACCAGAAATATTGTCAAGTGTATCAGTGAGTATGGCAGGTTGGAGAGGATTACCATATATTGATAGAATTGATCAAAAATTACAACAATTAAAATTTTCTGGTATTGTTTCACATATTGGTAATATGCAAGCAATTAAAAATCAAATTAAAAAAGATAATAATAATGATGATCAATTAATTGAAAATAATTTAATTAAATTATCTGATCTTATTCCAAGTTTTTTATTAATGATATTGGGATATATTATTGGTTTTTTATGTTTAATTTTTGAAATTATAATATTTAAATTTTTATTTAAAAAAAAAAAAAAAAAAATTAAATATTAAAATGTATTTTTAATTTTATTAATATTCGAGAAAACAAATATGCTTGAATAATAATTTAAAAAATATTATCAACAAGTACTATTTGTATAATTAAAATTAATTTATAATTATTTCAATTTATTTATGTAAAACATTGAAAATTGAATATGAACATTTAAGTATCTAAAAAAAAATAAAATAAAAATAATTAAATATTTTAATAATGAAATTATAATTATTTAATTTATATATAATTACTTACATCTTTAAATATTTCTCTTGAACTTGTAAATATTTTTCCAATTTTAAAAACAAATGGTTTTGATGTTTTCATCATTATAATAATCAATGATTTTTTAGTTGAATTTTGTAATATTGTCCAATCGATATCATAAATTATTTGATTAAGATTTTCAAACTGTAAAATTAATTTATAATTATTAAAAATTATTTTAAATTTATGTAAAATAAAATGACATACTTGTATTTTAACTTCATCTGATACAAAACAAATAATAGCAGTTTGTGAAAGTGCAGCAGTTAGTAATAATGCTGCACTAAAAAATCCAGATGATAATAATTGTGCAACTGATAATTGAAATGCAAGTACACATATAAATATTCCACTTAATAAAAATTGCATAAACATTTCAATTGTAAATACAGTACATATTTTATCAGCTAAATATAAAATTTCTAAATGATTATTAATAAAATTATTAATAATATTATTTTCAATTTTAATACGTTCAAATGAATTAATAAATTTTTTATTTTTATATGTTTTTTTAATATTATTAATCATATTTTTAAATCTATATTTTATCATTGATACTTGAGCACATATTTCAAACATCATACTAACAAATAATAAATCATGTCCAACATCAATTGAAAATGCAACGATTATTGTTAATATTTCATAAACAATTGTCAGTTTATAAATTTTTGGAAATAAATAATATGATGATAATACATCTGTATTGAATGGAGATGATGATGATGATGATGATGATGATTTTATTTTTTGAAATTTATATAATATTGTACCAATTGCTGCCCATAACATTGCTGTTCCAAAAAACCATCCAAGCCAGCTAATTGATTTATAAATAAATTGATAGAAAAATATATAAATAAATTTTCTAATAAAAAAAAAAAAAATAATATATAAATAATTTAATGGATTTAAATACTTACTTTGTTAAACGCTCAAAATAAATTTGAATAATTTTTTCCTTTTGATTTTCTGGAGTAAATGGTTTTCTTTCAAGAATTTTTTCAATTTCTATAATATTTTGATTGAAATATAAAATAGTCAATGACTCACATAATATTATAAACATTGCCAATGTAAAACCAAATATTTCAGCTTTTTCTTGTGAACAATTTGACTCTTGAATTATTTTTAAAAATGTTATTAATTGTGATAAAAATAATAATAATTGTATCAAACAAATAAATAATGTATATAAATTATATAATTTTGAAAAATTAAAATTATTTGGTTTTTTAAGACCAAATATTTTTAAAATAATAAAACTTGTTTTACATAATGACATTGTTATTTAATTTTTAATAATGTATAATTTTTTTTTTTATTTTAAATATATTTTAAACAATTATTAGATCCACTTATGGATCAGTTATGAGTTTCGTGAGTAGAATGAGGGTTTTATCGTTCAATTGATCCTTCACTGAATATTTTTTGTAATAAAAATGAAAATAATGTAAACAATATTAATTATAAACTTACCTGTAATAAAACAAATATTAAAAAAGGGATCTTTATTTAACTATACAAATTTAAATATTTGTATTTCGAAACTTTTTTGTATTAAATTTATTGTTTTATTTCCTGTCAATATATTTACTTGTTTTGATAAATATTTATTAATGATAGAAAGGCAGTTAGTGTTTATTGAATTATAAAAGCATAATATCATGTATATGTTGATAAAAAATATTTTTTTCATAATCTGTATATGACCATGCAAAAGTCAGACTTTTTCAAACTCATTCAAAAAATTTTAAAAAATATATAAAAATTAGAAATAATTAAAATAATCACTAGAAACTCACAGGATAATTGTTTTTTAGTGTTTTTTAAATAATAGAAGTATAATATTATGTCTAGGTTGTCTAGGAAATTTTTTTTGATAATCAAAATGACTTTGCAAAAGTCAGACTTTTTCAAACTCATTTGGAAAATTTTCAAAAATAAAAAAAAATTATAAATAATCAAAATAAATTTTTGAAACTCACAGGATAATTGTTTCAAAGTGTTTTTCAAATAATAGAAGGATAATATTATGTCCAACTTGTCTAGAAAAATTTTTTAAATTATCGAAATGACTTTGCAAAAGTCAGACTTTTTCAAACTCATTTAAAAAATTTTAAAAAATATAAAAAATTATAAATAATCAAAATAATCACTTGAAACTTACAGGATAATTGTTTTTTAGTGTTTTTCAAATAATAAAAGTATAATATTATGTCTAGGTTTCTTAGAAATATTTTTCTCATAAACAGTATGACCATGCAAAAGTCAGACTTTCTCGTGGTCATTTCGAAATTACAAAAATTTAGATAAAAATTAGAAATGTTTGAAATAAGTACTCGAAATATTTAGGATAATTTATTTGACTATTGTTCAAATATTATAGGAACGCTTCTATTTAAAAATAATTAATCAATCTTTAAAAAACAATAAACATTAAATAACATTCACTTTTTTACTATATTATAATATAATATGATAATTTTCATAACAACTTTATAATATTTTTGATTTACCAATTTATATTTTCAATATCATAAAAATCAAATTCAAAGAACGTTGTAAATTGAATATGACAATTTAACTAGCTGTAAAAATGAAAATAATAATTTTAAATAATTGTAATTTCAATTGTTGTATATATATAATTTCTTAAATAAAATTATAATTAAATTTACAGAGGTTAATGAGTCCATATTTAGAGTAACAATATGACCACTTTTAATAACAAATGGTCTCAGCATTCTACTCATCATGAGAATCATATTTTTTTTAGAATTACAACTTGTTAAATTTAACCAGTTACTTTTAAATATCGATTTACCAAGATCTTCAAACTAATTATATTTAAATTAAAATAAAATCAATAAATAAATTAAATTCAAATAAATATTTATCAATTTCTTTAATAATACGTACTGCAAGAGTTGTTTCATGAGCAGATATACAAAGAAGTGAAATTTGATAAAACATACATAATAAATATATAAAAGTACTGATAAATTCTAATGAACCTGGTTTTAAATCTGTTAAAACATAAACACTTGTAACTAACACAATTGAACTCAATGAATATTGTAAAAATATAATTTTTGAAAAAAATAAATTAATAATTTCAGCCATTCTAAAAATTTAAAAATATAAAATTTAGTAAATTTTAAATTAAAAAAAATTAAAATACTAAAAAAATACCTTAAAATTGCAATATGATGATTAATACAATCAATAAATAATTTTTTTTCAATATTATTTTGAATTGATGAATTTAAATTAATTAAATTATTTTTTTTTAAATTATCAAGTTTATTATTAAAACGATATTTTAAAATTTCAACTTGTGCACATATTTGCATCATCATACCAGAAAAAAATGAATCATAAGCTCCTAGAAAAAAAAAAACAAAAACAAAATTAATATTTATAATTTAATAATAGTAATTATTATTAAAAATTAAAAATAAAAAATGATAAACCAGTTATATTAGCAGCCATAATTGGTGCCATTAATTGTGACACTGATGTAAACCAATAAATAATTGAATTTTTATAATCATAAGGAAACCAACCTCCACATGGTAATTTATAAGTTGGTTTTAATTCAAATATTTTACTGATTGTATAAGCTGTTGCTGTTGTTCCATTCATTGACCAACAAATTATTGCATTAATTCTTAAATATTAAACAAAATTATTTAAATAATATCACTTTATAATTTAATAAATATTTATAAAAAAAATTTTATATTTACTGACCTGTTGATGCGATTAAATTTATTTTGAATAATAATTTCATCATTATTTTCTGGTTTAAATGGATATTTATTAAAACTATTTAATAATTTAATTATAAAATTTTTTCCACTCAATATATTTTGTATTTTATAACACACAACTAAAATACTTAATAATAAAAATAAAATATTTGTAAAATCTTGAATATTATTACTGGTTAGTATTAGATCTAAAGTTTGTGAAATAACAAAAATCCAAGTATTACAAATCATTATTATTGTGTAAAAATGATAAAGTAATGAACAAAAATTATTAAAATTTGTTGGTCTCCATAGACCTGTACACTTTAGTATAAATAAACTCTCTTTAAGAAGTTGCATAATATTATACTTATGATTTATTACAAGATATGTAAAGAAATAAAATAGAAAAGGGTGATATTTTTTTATTGTTATGTCAGTATGTATATATACATGGATAAAATAAAAAGCCTATAATTATAATGAGAGAACGAAACGATCGTTAATTTATTCTAGTCAAATTATTTTTCCAACATTTTTGTTGGGGTGAATTTAAATAGCATGAGAATATTGTCACATGCAATTGAATCGATTGTCTATTATATTATAATTACATCTATTATATTCATTTCAACAATATATAAATTTTTCTTAAAAAATATTGTCACCCTCGGTTTATATCGATTTTATATACAGGGGAGAGACAATAGAGAAAAAAAAATACAAAAGTTAATTAACTTACTCTTTTGTTATTTGTAATGTTTTGTTGTACTTTTGGATTATACACTGTAACATATAATTTATTGTGAAAATATTATTTAAAAAGTCATAGATATACCTACACAGTTGCATTTATTTTATTTTATTTTCTTTATTAAAATACACACAGTGAAATAAAAATTATGCAACTACAACAAATGGATATTAACCAGGTAAATAATAAAAAATATTTAAATGCAAGTTAAGGGTTTTTATATTTAAAAAAAATATACAAGTGGTTATGAACTCATTCACCTTTCGAAAACACCCACTTTTTATCTCAGTCAGTTCGAAAAAATAATAAGTATTTTGGTTATAATTAAAAATTATAAACTATATATTGTAAAATTATTAAAATAAATTACTTTTTTAACATATATTATATATATTTTAAAATAATAATAAATCAATTGCATTTGTAATTAAATTACAATTAAATTTTACAATGACAATTGTTGATAAATAATTTTTCGACAATAATTAACAATAATATAAATAAAATTTACTACTTACAATGAATTTTTTATTTTCTTTATTAATAATTTCTTGATAATTCCAGAAGAGACAGCAAAAAATATTTAAAGTACATTATAAATTGAATATGATAATTTAACTAGCTGTAAATAATAAAAATAAAAATAAATAATAAAAAATAATATTAAATTTTTTCAATAAGTATATAAAATAAAAAAATTACATATTTTAATGAATCCATGTTGAGAGTGACAATATGTCCACTTTTAATAACAAATGGTCTCAACATTCTGTTCATCATGAGAATCATATTTTTTTGTGATTGACTACTTGTCAAATTAAGCCAATTACTGTTATATATTGAATCACCAAGTTTTTCAAACTGTTAAATTTATCAAATAATTCATTGTGATTTATATTTTTTTTAAATTAATTTTAAATGAAATATTTTTATAGTAAAACTTGTGTATATTTACCGCAAGTGTTGTCTCGTGTCCAGATGTACAAAGTAATGCAATTTGATAAAACATACATAATAAATATATCAAACCACTTGTAAATTGTAATGAACCTGGTTTTAAACCTGATAAAATATAAACACTTGCAACTAATACTATTGAACTCAATGAATATTGTAAAAATATTATTGTTGAAAAAAATGAATTAACAACATCAGCTAATCTAAAAATTAATTATTAAAAATTATTTAAATTAAAAATAAAATATTATTATTTATTAAATATATGTACCTTAAAATTTCATTATGATGTTCAATACAATCAGTGAATAATTTTTTTTCAATATTTTTTTTAACTGTTGAATTTGAATTAATAAAATTTTTTTTTTCTAAATTATCAAGTTTATTATGAAAACGATGTTCTAAAATTTCAACTTGTGCACATATTTGCATCATCATTCCAGAAAAAAATGAATCATAAGCTCCTAGAAAAATTAAATTAATTTATAATTCAAAAATTTTAATGATAAAAAAATAAACTAAAACTGTAAAATAATTAAACAATTAAAGTTTTTTTTGATAATAAATAAATATAAAATAAAAAATTAATTTACCAGTCATATTTGCAGCCACAACTGGTGCCATAATTTGTGAAACAGTTGTACACCAATAATTAATTGGTTTAGTATGATCATATGGAAACCAACCACCATATGGCAAAATACCAGTTGGTTGTAATTCAACAATTTTACGAAAACTAAATACTGTGACTGAAATTTTATTAATTCCCCAATAAAGAATTGTATTAATTCTTTAAAAATAATTAATAAAAAAATACATTAATTCATATAATAAAATACATAATCTTTTTTATTTTTCTAAATTAAAATTTATTATATAAATTACCTATTAATACGATTAAAATGTTTTTGAATATTAATTTCTTCATCATCAACTGGTTTAAATGGATATTCATTAAAATTATTAAGCAATTTATCAATTAATTTACGACCACTTAGTATATTTTGTATTTTACCACACATAACTAATACACTCAATAATAAAAATAAAATATTTGTAAAATCTTCAACATTATTGCTTGTTAATATTAAATCTAAACTTTGTGATACAACAAATATCCAACTATTTAAAATTATAATTATTGTGTAAAAATGATAAAGTAATGAATGCCAGCCATTAAAATTATCTGGTTTTCTAAGACCTGTACATGTTAATAGAAATAAACTTTCTTGAAGAAGTTTCATTGTTGACTGTCAGTCAAAAAGTCATAAAATAAATATAAATATGACATTTTTTTTATGTCTTCATGTACATATTATTACAATGACGATTGTTAATTTATTTTATTTTTATTATATTTCAAATTTATTGGGGTGGGTTTGTGAGAGAAACAACATGTGACAAAAATGAATTGTCTATTCATCAACAAAACAATAACCATTGTTTTTGTTGTCACAATGCAATGTCATTTATTAATTCATATATATTGATTAAGATAGAATGAGACAACTTTATTGTGATATTATTTTATACAAATTCTATTAAGACAATAAAATATTAGAATTTTTCTTTTTATTTTATTAAATTAATTTTATTTTCATCAAACAATAGCCATTGTTTTCGTTGTCACAATATAATGTCACTTACCAATTCATATATTGATTTTGTTTCATAGAATTTATACAAGTTATTGACAACTTAAAATATTTTAAGTGTAACTTGGATACTTACTTGTGATAATAATAACATAATATTTTTGTGTTATAAATCTAAAAAGTTTAAAAAATATTAAATACAAAAAATTATTATTTAAATATTTTTACTGAGTGTTTTTTTTTTAAATCATTTATTAAGTTTATTTTTTTTTATTAAATTTTTCAACAAATACCTGTTGAAATAAATTAAAAAACATAAAATTTTTTAAAGAAAATATAATGAAAATTATTATTTAATTATCACAAAAAATATGTTATCAATTTGCTGATTGTTGTAATAAATTATAAGCTGAGTATGACATTTTTAAAAGCTGTTGAATATAAAAAATTTATATATTAATTTTGTGATAAATATATTGTAAATTTAAACTTACACTTTTAAATGAATCCAATGATAGTGTTATAATATGTCCACTTGTAAACACAATTGGTCTTTTGGTACGAATCATCATCAAAATGAGATAATTTTTAGTACGATTACTAAGAACCAGCCAATTTGTTTTGTATATTTCATTTGACAAATTTGAACATTCTAATGTGGCTTCATTACCAGTTATACATAATAAAAAAATTTGAATTAACATACAAATTAAATACATTGCCAAAGCAGCAAATTCAACAGTAAATAATGACATTTGTGATATTAAATAAATGCTTGTACATATGATAATTGAACTTGCTGAATATTGAAGAAATATAACACTTGTAAATATTGAATTTATTTTATCAGCCATACTGTAATTTGATAAATTAAATATAATTTTTGATACAAAGAAAATTCAAATTGATTATAATTTTTTTGAACCGAAAAAATTGAACAATTTTTGTTGATAAAAATATCAAAAAAATTAATTTATAATTAATAATAATTTAATTGAAATATATTTTTAATTAATAAAAATTTTAAAAAAATAATATTTAACAAAAATTGACCAAATTTTATTTTTAAAAAAATTATAAAATAAAAAATAAGTAAATTTAATTTAACTCAAATATTGCAAGATGATAACGAATACATTCAGACAGTAATTTTTCATCAATACGTTTAAAATTTTCATTATTATAATTATTAAAATTTTTAATATTTAAAGAACGATATTTTTCAAGTTTATCAATAGCAACACGAAAACGATGTTTCATAATATTACATTGCATACACATCAACATAATAAATCCTGGTATAATTGTATCAAAACCTACATCAAATATTTCAAAAATAAAATAATCTAAATATATATTTTTTTTTAATTATAATAATTACAAAATAAAATTAAAAAAAAACAAATAAATACATTACAAACCAATGTCAATATTTGCAGTTATCCAAACACTTATCAGCTGTTGTCCATATGTTGTTAAATAAATTTTTGGTTTTGAATAATTATATGGAATCCATGCTTTATAAGGTAAAACACCATTTGATTTTTTAAATTGCATTGCTCCAGTAATAGTCATATATGTTACAGTAACTTCAGTAATAACTGCATAAAAAAGTGTAAAATATCTTAACAAAAATTTATCAAATATAATTATAATAAATTTAAATATAAAAATTAATTATTAAATATTTAATTATAAATTATTACCGAATTATACGAAAATATTTTTTAACAATAATTTTTTCTTCATTATTTTTTGCTCTATATGGATCACTTTGAAATGCTTTAACAATTTCAATAATATCTTTTCTTTTTATAAATACAATAATTATTTTACCACATAAACTGATAAATGATAATAACATAAATAAATTATTTGTAAAATCTTGTATATTATCTGTTGCAACAAATAAATCAATAAATTCAAATATTGTAAATGAATAAACTAAATAAATTATTAAAATTGTATAAATTAAATAAAAACGTGTTTTCCATCCTGGTTTCCAATTAATTGGTTGCCAAACACCAAAATATTGAAGTGAATTAAAACTATATTCAAGAATTGTCATTGTATTAAATATACTTTGTTTGATAAATGAAAATGAAATATTTCATGTAAATTTTATCCCTTCACAAAGTTGAGGTATTTTTTTTTTAATATATGCATAAACCTATATACTTGTTTTTCTCATACATATATTTTTATTTATGAAAATGTCACTGGCTGGGAAAAAATACTTATGTCATTCTAATTAAGTTGTTATCTTATATATTTATTTTTTATTTTTTTTCAATAATAAAAGTCTCTTTTTATATCGTTAAAATATTCGAAGAAAATATTGTAACTTGGGGTGCATATATAATTTTATAATTATATACACTTGTATTTCAATTTTTATATATTCTATAGATTTAATTTGTAAATATGAAAATATACAATACTTACACAGATGAGTAAAATATATCTAGAGAATTTTATAAAATTAAAAATAGTAGTTGTTTAGTTAAATTAAAAAAATATATTCAAAATAAAAATTTAAATTTTATAAAATATTATTCTTTAATTATTTTGGTAAGTAAATTATAAAAAAAATTAATTTAATTAATTTATTAAATTGTAGTTTTATTTTTTTGTTTTTGATTGACAAAAATTATTACATTTTTTTATTGTTATTTTGATGATTATGATAATATTAAAACACTTTTCTATTTTTAAGATAAACAAATAAAAAAAACAAAAATTTATTTAATGATATTTAAAGTTGATTTAAAAAAATAATATTTTTTTGATTTTTAAAATACATTGGCAATAAAAAAGTTATTAAATTTAGGATACTGTTAATTTGTTTAATAAAAAATAGTGTTAAATTATTAAAAAATATATTTAACCATGAAAATTACATGTATGATTTGATTTACTATGAATTTTATGTCATAATTAAATTTTAAAATACAAATTTAACTCACTTTTAAAAACTTGAATTTTATAAAAAAAAATATATTATTATAATTTCAACACAAAAATAAAAACATTTAAAAAAAAATAAATATATATTTATTAAAAAAAAATTATTAAACAATTTAAAAAAATATAAATTTACTAATTAAATTTATAAAATAACTATTAAACTTTAACACATAAAAAAATCACTATAATAATTCAAATTATATTGTAAAAAATAAAAAAAACAATATTTAAATAAACAAAATAATATAATTTTACTTTAAAATTATTTAAAAAAATTATAAAAATAGTCGACTGATTGTATCTGATAACAAACATCCACTGACCATCATTTACAAATCAATGAAATATTATAATATTATTTTGCGCAAGTTCAAATTTAAAAAAAAAAATTTAAATAATACAGATAAAACAAATATCTACTTTATCATCTGTCGAACAAACAGTCAATCCAGTTACAAAAAAAAAATATTCCTATAAAATTAAAAAATACCTAAAAAAATAGGGAATTAAAAAAACTTAGTTGGTAAAATGACAAAGAGAGAGAGAAAAAAAAAAAAAAAAAAAAAGTCAGTTGTTCACTTGAAAAGAACGGAGAAAAGATGGATTCTTATAAAAAAAATATATTCTCATGAAACACAGTTATTTGTCTCATAACATAAACTATATTATATTATTTAAAATAAAAATAAATAAAAACTGTGATATTTAAAAATATAATAATATATAAAATTTTTAATAAATAAAATTAATGTTATTAGTTTTAAATTGTGAATTAAAATGATTGTACAAGAGCCAGTTCAGGTAAGCAATAAGTGCATCAACGGATCAATGAATTATAGAGAGACGACATTTATTTAGTGTGAGAGAGAGAGTGACAGAATGAGTGCAATATTCCATTATTTATTATTAAAATATATATATACACATATATTTATATATAAATATCTATTTTTGATTAAAAAAATAAAATCGGTTAATCTAAATTTATCAAATTTTAAATTTATAAATTATTAATAATTATTATAATTTATATTTTCAATATACAAACATTAAAAATCAATAGTTTAAATGAAAAATAATATTGGATACATACAAATTTAGTAAAAATAATAATGACAATAAAAGTTAATTAAAAATAAAACAATTTGTCCTTCTTAATTGTCATTTAAATAAATTATAATTTTTATTTTTAAATTTATTATAAATATATTTGAATAATTTGTTTGTTTGTTTTTTTTTTTTACATTTGATGAATTACATTTGACAAGTGATATAATTTTACTTTGAATGATTTATATATTTTTGTTGATTAATTATTATTGTTTTGTTTTTAATTTTTTTTAGGCTGCCATATGGCATTGTTTAAATCATTATGCATATGCAGATGCAATGTTTCTTGCTGAAAGATTATTTGCAGAAGGTAAATATATAATTGTATTTAAATAATTTTCAATGATAAATTTTGATGTTTATTAATTTATATATATTATAATATTTTAGTTGATAATGAGGATACATTATTTTTATTGGCAACTTGTTATTATCGATGTGGAAGAATTCGTCAGGCTCATAGTTTATTAACTAAAAAAGCACCAAGTACATCACAGTGTCGTTTTTTATTAGCTAAATGTTGCTATGATTTAGAAAAATATGCTGAAGCTGAAGCAGCAATTGTTGGTGGTTATTATAAACAATTAAAAAATCTTGAAGATATTGTTACACAATTTGGTGATCAAGCATGTTTTTCATTACAAATAATTGCTAAAATATATTATAAAATGATGAGAGTATCAAAAGCAAATGAAGCTAATAAATTAGCATTAAAATTAAATCCATTTTTATGGAATTCATTTGAAGAATTATGTAATGTTGGAGAAAAAATTGATCCAAATAAAATATTTCAATTAGATAAACTTGATAATTTTTCAATGTGTCATGGTACACATCAATTAAATTATGTTAGTGAGCCTGATGTAACAGTGTTTAATAATACAAATAATATTATTACAACACCAAATAGTAATGTGTAAGTTTTTTTTTTAATTATTATCAATTAAATAATACTGGTATATTAAATTTAAAAAAAAAAAAAAAACTATTTATCATATTATTTTTATATTTTAGAACACCAGCACAAAATATTATTGTTAATTCAATACCACCAGGTATTAGATTGTATTCTGGTTTTGATGATAGTCCACAACCAGTACCACTTAATTATAGTAATCCACCAACGATATCACCACGTATTAAAACATCAAGATATCGTAGTATGTTGAGTAATTCATTGAGTCCATTAACACCAAGTTTTGGAATTTTACCATTAGAAAGTAATACACCAGAGCCAAATGTTACACTTAATGATGTTAATGATCAAAAAAGTTTAGCAAAACGTGTGCGTGCTCATGTGGGGGTAATTATAATTTTAATAAATAAATATGTAGCTAAGGTAAATTAAATTAAATTAAAATTATTTTTTGTTATTTGTTTTTTTAGCAATTAATATCACGTAAAGATACACCATTACAACAAGGTAAACCAGTATTTTCACAATCTGGTAATACTAGTAATACAGCAAATATTGTAACAGTAACACCAACAACACCAACACCACCAACACCAACTTTACAAGGACCAAATGTTAGACGTTCATCACGTTTATTTAGTCACAGTTATTCTGTTAAAGAAAATAATAAATCACCAAACAGAAATAAATTTGTAACTCCAAAATCACCATCACGTAAAACCAAAGGAAATCGTTTATCAAAGACTAATTTAAATAATAAAACAAATTTTAATAATGATTTAAATGAAAAAAATCGTAATAATATTGATAAAGAAAAAAATGAAACAATAACATCTGAAAAAATGTTAACAAATAATACAATTAATAATCAAACAAATGTTAATCATTGTGCATTAATTGTACAAAAACAATGTGCTGAAGGTTTAATGTCATTATTACGTGATTTAGGTATGGCATATCAAAATTTATCACAATATAATTGTAATAAAGCTGTTGAAATATTATGTGAATTACCAGCTCATCATTATAATACTGGTTGGGTATTATCAATGCTTGCTAAAGCACATTTTGAAATGAATGATTATAAAAAATCATCATATTATTTTTCTGAAGTTAGAAAACTTGAACCACAAAGAATTGATTTAATGGAAATGTATAGTACAGTATTATGGCATTTATCATCAGAAGTACAATTATCAACACTTGCACATGAACTTGTATCTGAAGATCGTAATTCACCAGCATCATGGTGTGCAACTGGTAATTTATTTTCAGCTCAAACTGAACATGAAACAGCTATTAAATTTTTTCAACGTGCAATACAAGTTGATCCAAATTTTCATTATGCATATACATTACTTGGTCATGAATATGTATTAACTGAAGAATTAGATAAAGCAATAACAGCATATCGTAATGCAATTAGATTAGATCCAAGACATTATAATGCATGGTTTGGTCTTGGTAGTGTTTTTTCAAAACAAGAACAATATAGTCTTGCTGAATTACATTTTAAAAGAGCACATCAAATTAATCCACATCATTCAACAATTATGTGTCATATTGGTCTTGTACAACATCAATTAAAAAAAACTGATCAAGCATTAAAAACACTTGATGCTGCTATTGCAAATGCTGCTGATAATACTCGTTGTAAATTTCATCGTGCTAGTATTAATTTATCAATTGGTAGACATAATGAAGCACTCAAAGAATTTGAGGAACTTATGAATATTGCACCCAAAGAGTCTCTAGTCTATTATTCAATAGGAAAGGTATTTATTTTATTTTATTTATTTATTTATTTATTTATTTATTTATTATTTTAAATTTTAATTTACAATTTTTATTTTTATATTTATTAAAGGTACATAAAAAATTAGGCAATACACATCTTGCTTTGATGTACTTTAGTTGGGCAACTGATTTAGATCCAAAAGGAGTTAATAGTCAGATTAAAGAAGCTATTTTAAGTCCAGGACAAAGTGATGAAGAATCATCTTCACCACAATCAGGTAATTATAATCAATGATTTATATATATAAAAACAAAAAAATTATTTTTTATTATAAAATAATTATTTAATAATTTATAGGAAATGAAGGAAATGAAGATAAACCACAAAATTTATCAACTGAACAAGATACTGAAACAAGTGGTGATATAAGTCCTGAAACAAGTGGTTTACCAAGAACTGTTAGCATTGAAGCACATGCTGATGATAGTGATGATAGTTTATGAAGGCTCCGAATTAGCCAAATGGGCAGTACCATACTTGCTGATCGTTTTAATTCAGTTAGACGTCAAACTTCCAGATTACATCATCGCCAACGACATCGACGTCGACGCATATCTTGAATAAATATTAATCGTCGACATAAATAGCTTTTCAATAACATTCAAAATCATACAGTTTCATAAATATATATATAAAATAGTAAATTCTTTTTTTTTTTTTTATCATAGCTCAGCCGTTAAACGTACTTTCCAATTAAAAAAAACAAATCAAAAATTTAAAATGAGAAAAAAGAAATAAAAAAATAAAAAACTATTAATATTAATATTGAAATAAAATAATCAAGTGTTTATAAATAACACAAAATTAGCTATGAAATTATATGATTAAAAAAAATTGTTGTTATACTTCAAAATATTTGATAATTACAATTTTTAATTTCAATTTTTTTTTTTTTCTTATTTTCTTGTAATTGTTTCTTTTTTTTTTTCATTATTGTAATTTGTACATTGTGTGTTTGTGTTCTGTATGTTTTCTACAAGCTTTGAGAATTTTTTCAATATTTTAATTTACATCATAGAATTTTTTTTTTTTTTTTGTTGAAGTAGCTTGAAGATTGATTCAATGAATAATCGTGAAAGAGTGATTTTAAAAATAATAATAAACGAATTGTTTATAAGTGAAAAAAAAACAAAAAAAAAAAAAAAACTGAGCGAGTCTTGTGTAAATGTAAATTATTGTCAGTAGTATTATTGTTAAACTTATTATCATGATATGCTATCGTTGAATTGGTGGGATTGTATCCCGAAGATTAATGAAAAACAGTTAACAATAAAGTTATTTAAAAGATAAATAAAATTCGTGCAATTGCCGGAAAACTCGAGTACATCGATCGTTAAATATATACATAATTTGTCAATCAATATATGAAAAAAGTAAATAATATTTAATAATGTTTGTATAACGATCGATGATTTTAAAGAAAAACAAAACAAAAAAAAAAAAAAAAAAAAAAACGAGTGTAACGCATTAAAATAATTTAAAATATATATAAATATATATCTTCAACAAAACAATTATTTAATCAAAAAAATAATTAAATCAGAGTTTTAATTTTTAGCCCTCAACACTCAGATAATTTATTAATTTTATTATAAATAAATGATATATATATTTTTAATTTTATTAATATAACACAATTTTTTATTTTATCAAAGATAAAATATTATAATTTTTTTTTTTTTAATTATCAAGGTGATAAGAGTTTAAATAATTATGTTTATTATTTTATTTTTAACTTGATAATATATTCAAGATGATTGTAAATAATTCTTAATATTTTTTTAAGATAAAAAAAAAAACAAATTAGGTTGACGTTGTTTGTTTGATTTTGATAACGACATTCAGCTAGTTTTACACTGATATATTTTATCTATTTAAAAATATACATATATATATTATTTGATGAGTTGGTGACTGATCATTTATAAAAGTATACTTTCACTAAATTAGAACGTAAAAAATTATATATAAAAACATTTGGAGCTCAGTTAGTGAATTTTAAAAATGGAAGCATCAATTGAAACTGGTGAGTATTTTGGATTAATATTAAATCAAATTCATTTTATTATTATTATTATAAATAGTTACAGGAAAAATAAAACTTGAAGAACTTGGTAAAACATTGACTCATGAACATTTAGCTCTTGATTTTTGTACATTTTATGTACCACCACCAAGTCAATTGACCAACATATTTGAGAATAAAATACAATTGAATAATGTTGGTTTCATCAAACAATATCCGTAAGTTTATTATTAATTAATTAAAATAAAAAAAAGATCATAATAATTTAATATTTAAATTATTACAGGTACAGTTGTCGATACAATGTTAATTTTTGTGATGATGATACTTACAAAGCTGTTTTAAAAGATGTTAAATTATATAAAAAATATGGAGGTGGTACTATTGTTGAAAATTCAAATTATGGATTAAAAAGAAATATTCCATATATGAAAAAAATAAGTGAAGAAACTGGTGTTAATGTTATTATTGGAACAGGTAAATTAAATAATTATTATTTTCTTTTATTTATATTAATTTATTAATATTTAAATTAATTTATATATCAAGGTCACTATGTTGATGCAACTCAGGATAAAATAAATCTTGAAATGAGTGAAGAAAAAATGTATGATTTAATGATAACTGAATTAACAAAAGGTTGTATTGATTATCCAACAATTAAAGCTGGTTTTATTGGTGAAGTTGGAAGTAGTTGGCCAATAACAGGTAAATAAAAAAATTAATTTTAATATAAAAAAATTTAATTTAATAATATTTTTATTATATAGATTTTGAAAAAAAAGCAATACGTGCAACAGCAAAAGTTCAACAACAATTAAATTGTCCAGTTACATTTCATCCTGGTAGAAATCCAAAAGCACCATTTGAAATAATTAGAATTTATACTGAAGCTGGTGGAAATGTTGATAAAGCAATAATGTCACATTTAGATAGTAATAAAAATTTATATATTTTATTAATATTAATAAATAAATAATAATTATAATTTTTAATTTTTAATAAATACAGGAACAATCGATGATAAATGTCAACTTTTAGAATTTGCAAAATTAGGTTGTTATACACAATTTGATTTATTTGGTACAGAATGTTCATTTTATCAATTGGATGAAAAAATAAATATGCCATCAGATGCACAAAGACTTGATAGAATCAACTGGATTAAAAATGATAATGGTGTTGATAAAATTCTCATGAGTCATGATATACATACAAAACATCGACTGGTAAATTAATATTTTATTTATTTGAATTATAAATATTATTTATAAATTTATAATTAATATTATCATTTATTTTTTCATCAGATTGAATATGGAGGACATGGATATTCACATATTATTACAAATGTGTTACCAAGAATGAACTCTAAAGGTTTCAGCTCAAACGAAATCGATATGATTACAACAATAAATCCAAAAACTTGGCTAACTTGGTAAAAAAAATTGTTAAATTAATATTAATTATATTTTTTAAAAATAATTATTATTTAAATTTGAAAAATAATAATAATTTTTATATAATTTTATTATAAAATTATTTTCTGTATATTTTTTTTAATTTTAAATTTTTTTTTTTTTTGAATAAAAATAAAATATAAAAATAAATATTGCCCTCGAGTTAAATTTCAACCACTGATGATGCATCGTCACCATCAGTTTAACCCAGATGACGAGGGTGAATTAAAAAAGGGAGAAAAATATATAAAAAAAAATAAATAAATAAATAATATGAGTGTCGTATGGAGCAGGCGCGTAAATATTTTGCCCTCTGGCACACACACCTCAATTGTAAAAAAAGAAAAATCAGTTGCCCGTGGTTTTTCCAAGGGTATACAATACTTGGTGTTTATAATTGTGACCCAGTGTCATCCCCAGGCTTTAATGAAACAAATTAATAAATAGTAAAATTGTAAATTAACAACAAAAACAAAAAACAAAAAAACCAAGATGAATCAAGATGAATTACTAAAGTGTTGATGATAAATTTTCTATTATTATTAAATAAATAAATAGATAAAATATTATCAATTTTTTTTCTTTCATCATTTATAAAACTCAAAGTGATATGATAATATTAAAGGGTTGTGAGACAACAAATTGATAAATGTGTTTGTGATAAAAAGACAAATAGAAAAAAAAAAAAAGCTTTGAGATAGAAAAAATTATAAATAAATAAAATAATGTGTATGTGTGTTAGGGTTCATAGTAAATTGTCAGATATTTTGGTAAAAAAATATATTAAAAAATAAAAAAATATTAAAACGAGGGTGAATTGTTAGAAGGGAGGACACGCCTGACGATGGATTACTACGTCGACGCAGTTGAATTCAACGTATGATTTTTGCAATGATATTTTATCAAGGACAAAAAGTAAATTATAAACAAATAAATTAATAATTTTTATTAATAAATTTATAATTTAATTTATTATTATTAATTTTTTAAATAATTTAAATAGAAAATATTTTAGTTAATTTATAGATGTTTTTTTTGGACTTGAAAAATATTGTAGTTTTAATTTACTTTTTTTTTTTTTTTTTTTTTTTTTTCATTTTTTGTGGGTCATATATGAAGAAGGTAAAATACGTTTCGAGGTCGTGGGGTCATACATGGCTGTATCTTGAAATTTTATTTTTAAAAAATCTTGAAATTATAAATTTATAAGGAAAAACAAAAAAAAAAAAAAAATGTTTTTTAGTTTTTTTTTTTTTTTTAAAGCAACGTTATTATTTATTTATTTAAATATTTATTTAGTTAATTAAATTTATTTTATATATATTAATTTAAATTATATTCTCATTAAAATTTATTTATTTAGTTTGTTTTTTTAAGGAAGAACAATTAGAGTTATATTTGCTTTGCCAATTTTCGGAAACGCCCGGAGTAAATATATTGTATTTTTTTATTATTTATTTTTTAAATAAATGTGAGGGTAATTTTAAGTGTATAAATTTATATCGATAAATATATTAAACATAAAAATTTTACCCTTTCATATATATTTTTTAAACAATTTACTTGTGGTGTAATATATTCACAACCACAAATGATTTTAAATATTAAAATTTCGATTATTTTATTTTTTATTAAATTTGTTTTTAATTATTTTTTTATAAATTTTTTAATTGTAAATAAAAAATAAAAAATTTAATTTATTAATTTACTTTATTTTAATTAATTTATCATTTAATTAAATAATATTTTTCTTATTTTTTTTGTTAAATAATAAATTGAAATAAATAAATTTAAATGAAATAAAATTATTTGTTATAATAAAATAAATAAAAAAAAAAATCTGTAAAATATATTTAATTAATTATTATTTATTAAAATTTTACTTTTATAATTTTAATTATTTATATAATATCAAATCGAATGACCTGATGAAAATTAAAATCACACAACCGAAACTTGCAATTTACAATGTCTAGATAATATCTGTCGTTAAATCGATGTATTTATCCATGGGGAATGAATTGATAGGATGATTGGTCGTTCAAGAGGAAGTTGATGATGATAATCAGAGAAAAAAAGAAAAAAAAAAAAGAAAAGTTTTACAGTAAATGTATAAATATTCAGCAACGAGTTATCAATTCTTCCGGAAATACCAATCGTCACTCAGATACGATGCAACTTTATTTATTTTTTTTTATTTTTCATTTATATTTTTTCAACTTAAAAGCACAACCATCAATTCGATAAAAAATATATAAATAAATAAATCAATTTGATTTAAATAATAATATCGAAATAAAAATTACAAAATATCAAATAAATTTCAATTCGAAATTTTGCCCAAATCGAAATTTAAAATCGAAATTTAAAGGAGATCTTGTCATAATTGATGTTTCTTTGTTTACCAATTATTTTTAATAATTAATAATAGTTTTTAAATAGTAGGGTAGAATTATCTATTGACTATTTTTGTTATTTGTTATTTTTATTTTTTTTTTTGGCTAGGCAAAGTATTCTTTAGGTCATTTTGTTTTTCTTTCAATTCTGTGCTCATAAAAAATGAAAAAAAAAATACTTCAAATGATTCTATGCATTTTATATTTAAATTTAAAAAAAGTAGTCATCCGAATTATTTGATTGGATGGTTTTAATAGTCAGTATATAGATATATAAAAATCACAAAGGTTCATGAACTCTAATAAAGCTTTTTTTTATTATTTTTTATTTTTTTTAACAGAAAACTTGCAGGAGTTCTGATGAATAAGCCAAATTCAATTTGACAACGACATATATTTGATAGCATCAAATGATTCAATTTATATTTTATTTAAAAAAAAAATAAGAAAAAAATAAATTTTAAAATTTAAAATTTATATATTTTTATGTGTTGTAAAAAATTTTTAATAAAACAACTTTTTTCTTGAGGCAATTTTTTATAAGATTGCATTTCAATTTAACAAAAATCTTGTTGAATAAAAATTGAGGTAAATTTTCTAGAGCATTAATCGTAGCTGAGGTTAATTAGGTCATTTTTAGGACAAAAAAATATTTAATTATTAAATTTTAAAAATAGAAAAAATATAATAATCCTTTTTTTAATTTTCAAGTTAATATGTAACCTTTTCGTTTCATCAATAATGCTATTCATCATATAACAATGATTTTTATATTAACATTATTTTTTTTTTTTATTACAAATTTAATAATTATATATAAAATAAAAAAATTTATCATAATAACTTTAACCTTTTATCAAAGGTTAATATTAAATGTCAAAATTATATTTTCCAATAATTTTAATTTGCACATTTAGAGATAAAAATTTGTAATTAAAAAAAAAAAAAAAAATTGATTTTAAATAATAATTATAATTAATTATAATTACAATTTAAATAGTTAAAAATTTAATTATTTAAATGACAAAAATAAATTTTATCTTTACAAATTTATATCTAAATTTATTCTACAATTTTATTATTTTTAAAAACTAAAATTTTTTAATTATTTAAAAGTTATTTATAAAAATGATAATTATAATTTAATATATATATTTTTTAAATAAAAATAGTAGATATTTTTATAAAACTAGAACAATTATTTTAAAGAAAAATGACGTATTGAAAATATACATATAGCCAAAGATTTGACCGACTTATTTCGACTGGTCAAAATAGTATTTTAATTAAATATATTTTTAAAATAATTTAATCACTTGAAATAAAAATAATACAAATCCATATAAAAAAATAAAAAAAATAAACAATAAACAAAAAAACAACAATTTAATAAAAATCAAAATTTTAGAAAAAAATAATTTCGAAATTTTAATATTTATTTCGAAATAAATTCAATTATCAATTTCGAAATTTCGATTATAAATTAACATTAATAATTAATATATTTAAAATCCATCAAGTTCATAGTTAAATTATCACTAACTTGTTGAATTATAATTTAAAAATTTAATAGTAAAATAATATCATTGACCTATTGAAACTATAAAAGTATAAAACCCAACAAAATTTATTCTTGTATTTTTTCTATAAATTTTTTTTGTTCTTTTCTGTAAACTGATCAATCTGCAACTTTTATATATAAAGATATGGTAATCGATGTAAATTAAACAGGCCAGTGTCTATTATGTATATGTCTGTGTTATATATTTATCAATTGAAAATATGTATGTGTTTGTGAGAGCTTTTCTATTCAAGTGCTTTTCAGTAACATAGCAACGTTACCCCAGTAGTTCCTGTTTTACTTCCCTCGATGCTTTTCTCTTCCTTTTATTTAAAATATATATTTTTTTTTTTATTTTTTTATATAGATTTTCATATATATACTTATCTATATATTTTTTCTATACAATGTAACCTATTTAACGACTGTAGCTATCTGTCCACCTCGAGAGAGTTTACTATCATTTTTATTTTATTTTTTTAAAAATAAAATATGCATTATTATTTTTATTATTTAAACATACAGATATACTTATATATAAATTTTTATAATGTACAGAATATATGAGTCACGTTGCTTATAAAACATAAAATTTTACAAAAGAAAAATGCATTAAATTTTTTTTTATTTATTTTATTTCGATATTTATCTTTGAAAGTTTCTCTAGTAAATTGTCATTGAGTTTAGTGAATTATATAAAATAATAAAATTTAATTTATATAAGTATATTTTTTTTTTATTGTATAATAAATTTTATAAATTTAAATAATTAAATTATTTGAAAGTTTACTTGAATTTAATTTAAATAGAAATATTTATTGATTAAAAATAGGAAATTTAATTTATTAAATTAATACAGAAAAAAAATTAATGTTACTATTAAAATTATTAATTTTAAATAATTTAAAAAATTAAATTAATTTGTTATTTAATTTTTTACTCAATTTTAAACATTTATAGTTGAATATTTTGATTAATAAAATATTTAAAATTTATTAAGTTTATTTTTGTTATTTAATTATTGATAATATTTTCATTTTTTTTTTATTTATTTTTTAAAAATATATATTAAATAATAGGTCATATTACAATGATATTTTAAATAAATTTTAAATTTTTAATTTGTATTTTTACTTTTACTTCCGATCGGATATGAATGTCTAGACGTCTGACCAAATACGTATTCGCACCCCTTTTTATCCTTTACTCATACATATGAAATCCCTTCATTAAAACCAACTCAAATATCAAAAAAAATTACATACATTTTTTCTATTTCATATAAAAAATATTAAAATTCAAAAAGAAAAAATAATAATTTAAAAAAAATTCATTTTTATCAATTTAAAATTTATTTATTTTTTTTTTCACATCAAATATCTTTTTATATCTTTGACATTAAAAAATTGTTGGCCGATTTAAAAAAAAAAAAAAAAAATACACCCTTCAAAGAGTACATAAACTAAACCAACGAAAAAAAGTTTTGATATTTTTTTTTTTTCTATATATCAGCAAAAAAATAAAAACACAAAAAATAAGGGACAAACGAGGGCAAAATGTGTCGTTCATTCCCACAGTAAAAATAAATAAATAAAAAAAAAAAAAAACAGTTGTGGTTGAGGTTTATTGGAAGCTTAAAAAAAAATATATTAAAGGGTAGTAAAAATAAAAAAAATATAATAAAAATAATAATAATAATCAAGAGTTTTGTGTCACGTACTTGAAAGAATGAAATATCCAAGAAGAGAGTTAAGAAAGTAACATACATATTTATATATATTTCACCCTCTACCCTTGATTCATGTGCACTTAAAGTCACTAGAAAAATACTTACAAAACATTTTGTGTATATACTCTTTTACTATCGTATTCCTCTTTTGGTTATATAAACTATATAACCATTCAAATATATAAGGGATGAAAAAAAAAAAAAAAATTCTTTACGTTTTTAACAACCCTCTCTTATACTCACACCCTCTCTCATCTTTATTTTTGACTCTCAAGTCGTTTTGTCATTAGTGCTCAAAGTAATATATAATTCTTTTTTTTTCATATTTTTTTTTTTTCATCTTGTTTTCTTTTTTTTACTTGGGATGGTGATGATGGCTTTTTTAGGTCGAATATTTTTCTTGTTTTAATATTTTTGTACTACTTATTTTTTAATAAACTTTATATTTATTTTTTTTTTAAATATTATTTTATTTATTATAAATTAAATTTATGTTAATGCATTTTTATATTTTTTTTTTTGAATGATTAAAGTGTCCTCGAGAAAAACTACCCCAAGGCTACATCTATACAATTTTTGTTACATTTAAAAAAATTTTTCATGTATTTAAAAAAATTCTGATGTTATTGAAATATATTTTGAATTAAACTTGAAATTTTTATGTTTATAATTATTTAAAAATAAAATTCTATAGGTTAAAAATAAAGTTTAAAAAAAAATATAATTTTACAAGGGTCAATTTATAAAAATAAATTGTAAAGAAAAAAAATTGAAATTTTTATTTTTTTTTTATATATAAATTCAATTGAAATTTTTTAAATTTATTATAATTTTTTTTAAGTAATAAATTATATATATATATTGTTTTTTTTTTTTTTTTTAACATTGTTATTTTATTTTAATTTTATAATTGGTTTGCAGAATCGATTAGAACCGATGAGGGTTTATTCGCATGATGGAGGGATCACGAGAAAGACTGATAAAATTACTGGACACAAAGCTGGACGTCTCGTACAGAACGAGTTGTTCTCATCATCGACATGATGATAAAATGTTAACAATAAACCAGTGATTATAGGAAAATTTTAAAATAGAATAATAAATTTAATTTAAAAAAATTAAAAAATAAAAATTTAAATAAAAGTGACATAAATAAATATAGTTAAATATAAATATAGATAAAATATTTAATAAATAAATAATTGTTAAATTTTTGAGATAAAAATAAAAAATAAATAAATAAAAAAAAAAAAAAAAAAAAAAGAGGAAGGGTAGTTTTAAAATTGAAAATAAGCGATGAGCGATTTACAAGCAACCCTCGAGTTTTCCCTCGAGCTATGCAAGTTTTACAATGTTGATTTGTTTCAACGAGGGTGAGAATATTTATTTATATTTTTTATATTTTTTTTAAATATAAATTTTTATAATATAAAAATTTTAAATATTATTATAGATATTATCAAATTAGAACAGCTCTTCGTGTATCACCAAAACTGCCAATCAAAGTTGAAGTTGATCAACTTAGAAATAGTAAGTTTTTAATTTATTAATTTTTTTTTTGTTAAATTATTAAATAAATAAAAAAATTTTATTTAATTTTAAACATATAATTATACTTTTAGTTTATAAATTAATTATTTAAAAATTTATCGAAAATAATTTAGAGTAATTAAATTATTTCGAAATATTTCGAAATATTTCGAAAGATTTTAATGAATTTCGAAATATTTCGATGACATAATTTTCTAGGAAATATTTAATATTTTATAAATTTTTTTGTATTAAATCAAAAAAGACAAAATATAAATTGATTTGGATATTCAATTATTAAATTTTAATATATAAAAAAATACAATAAACACTTTGATAAAATTTTTTTTTCCTGATTTAATTAATCAATTTTTTTCTTCAGATAAACGTTCATTAGATACGATGGAAACACCAGGAACAAGTAAAAGATTTCAAATATTATATAGAAATGAAGAAGTCACATTAGGAACATCAGTTATTTTTCGTGCTCATGTACTTGTTCATAGTCACAAAATTGAAGAAGCACTGTCACGTACTCACTTTAATCTTGGTGTTGAACTTTGGTTCAGTGAGCCAACCCAACCAGGCAATATGGCTTGTGTGTCCTCCAGGTCAGTTATTTTCTATTCAAAATTATTTCCATATATAAAATAAAAAATTCAAATGACAAACAAAAAAACAAATTTATACAATGAATTTTTATTATTATTATTTGCAAAAATAAATCAACAAAATTGCAGTTTGATAAAATTTTTAATTAATTTCTTTCCATATATTTTATTGATTTTAATTATACTTTTTTTTTTTTTTTATTTTATTTTGAAAATAAAAATATATATATTTTCTTTATACTTTGCTTTTATACTTTATTGTAATTTTTTTTCTTTTATTTATTTATTTTTTTTTCTATTTTTTAGTCATCTTTTCAGAATTATCTTTATAAAGACTTGGCTCGTCATGTCACTTTGGTGTAGATGAACTTTTTTTAGAACACAAAAAGGTTTGCCAAAGATACACGAAAAAAAAAAAAAAAAACTAACATTAATATTTTAAAATTTAGCACTTTTAATTGAAGGGTTTTACTTTTTTATAAATTTTTTTTTTTGTTATTTTCTTTCACACTTTTTTTTTTTTTGAATTAAACAATTATATTTTTTTTATCTTTTTTACATTGAATTTATATTTAAATACCACTTAAATATAATTATAGAAATTTATTTTAATTTTTATATTTATTTTAGAGCATTGCAGTTAAACTTTGTACCAACAAGAGGCTTGCATTATCATCTACCTGTGTTGTTTGATTATTTTCATCTTGCAGCAGTATCAATAACAATTCATGCTTGTTTAGTTGCTCTACATCAACCTTTTGTTAAGTCAGTATATTATTTATAAATATAAAATTCAATTAATATAAATATTAAATATTATTTTTTTTCATTTTTTACATGCTTAAAAAAAATTACTAAAAAAATATTAGAAAAAGTATTTTACATTACGTTCAAAGTTGGTGAGTGTTATTTAATTTTTTCTTTTTAAATTTATAATAAATTATTAATTTTATTTATTTTAAAAATTATGATAAAATAATATTTTTTTGGATTCAAGTGCACCAAGAGGTGGTAAACAATGGCTTCAATCAAAACAACCACCAACAAGTACAATAACTAATGACTTTTCAAATATGGTAATTTAATATTTGATAATAATTATATAGAAAAAAAAAATAAGATATATATTTGCTAATAAATTAAATAAAAATATATTTAAATAGGAAACATTGACACGATGTGTTGGATCAACAACAAGAGTTCAACATGCAAGAGTTATTCAAAAAGAAGTTACAAGACTTTTATTAGCATCAAGAGAAAATTTACTAAATGATATTGCAGACTTGGCAAGATTATTGCCATCATGGGAACAACGTGATTTAGAAATTGCTGAAAGAAAACGTAAAGAAGCTACAAAGGTAATATATTTAAAAATGTGTAAAATTATTTTCAATTTATTTTAATATTTATATATTTATTTGATTTTTTGTTAGATAATCGATACAGATGATGTTGATATTGCTCAACTTTGTGCACAAAATATTGTACTTTGGAATATATTTCTTGAGGCATTTACAAGACAAGAAGTTATACAACAACATTTAGCAAGAATACATCATCAACTTAGAGTTAAAAGATTTGCTGAAGGTTTTTTTGTATTAGAAAATCCAAGAATGTCAGCAGCTGGTTGTTATGATGCTAATTATCAAAATTATCAAGCAGTTAGTGAAGCTGCTAGAAGATCACGTTATTTAGCTGCTTTACCACCACTTCCTGTTCATTGTCCTGAAGTTGATGGTGATATTAATTCATTACCACTTATTTTTGAAGATCAATATTCAGATATGCAACAAAGACATCGTAATAGTGGTAAATTATAATTATAAAAAGTAAATATAATAATATTTAAATAAATATTCAAAAAAAAAAAAAAAACATAATATATATTATTTTAAATAGTACCAACAATGGAAGATTGTAGTTGTGGAATATCTGGAACAATTGAAACAAAAACATCAAGTGTATGGTCACCAAGAAGTGAAGGAGCTGTTCAAGATTTAGCAATGATACAAGCACGTTTTGGTTTAACACAATCAACTTTACCAGCACGTCACAGTAAATCATTGGATCAATTAGGACCAGAAATTCCTCAATTACATAAACCAACATCACCAAAAACACTTCCAAGATCAGCATCAACACAATTATTTACAAAACAACGTGCTGGTAGAAATATAACACAACCAACAACAATACCATCAAAAGGAAGATCAAGATCACAAGCACCACTTCATACAGCAAGAAGTACAACATTATATCCACCATCTGGTCAGCAATTGGCTTCCTCAGCACCAAATCCATCATTAGGTTCTTTTATTTTTGCTTTTGCTTTTTGTTGCTTTGTTATATTTATTTATTTAATGCTGCAATGTGGCGCACGTTTAGCATAATATCTCATATAACAAGTTGAGATATTACTTGTTATTGAAATATTTTATTATTTATTTATATATCATTAAATCAATACATTTAAATTTATATAATTTAGTATTTTTTTTAAATATAAAAAAATTAATAATTTACAGGTTTTACACAAATAACAACACTTCCACGAGCAAAATCAACTCAAATATTAGTAGAAAATTCATATCAACAATATAATAATAATACAGATGAAAATTTAGATGATCAATCAACATCAATAACATCATTATTAGCTGCAATGTTTCCTGAATTATCAACAACATCAGAATTACCTGGTTATAAACCAACAAAAAATAAAGATCAAAATCTTCAAGTATCAAATTACATTGATACATTTGATTTATCACAATTAAAAAATTGTATAGATGATAAAAATGATTCAAGTACAACATTAGATAATAGAAAAATACGTATAGAACCAAGAAGTCATCATTTATATTCAATTAATAATAATAATAATAATCATAATAATATTAATAATAGTAATAACAATAATAATAATAATAAACAAATTAATATTAATCAAAAAAAAATACAAAATGGTGATATTGAAATTAATAAATCATTACGTACAGCAACATTAGATAGAGTAACTTATCGTGGTAATTCTAAAAAAAATAATCATGGTACTATTGGTAAATTTTCAGTAGATAATAATAATTTAGAAACAAGAAGATATCATACATTGGGTAAAACAAATACAACTGGTTCTTATAAAACAACAATTAAAAATCAAGATAAATTATTTTTATCAAATGGAATACAAGATAATTTATCAACATATTCATTACTTGTTGATCCATTAAATAAAAGATTTAATAATACATATGGTGGTCTTTCAGATACATTTTTTTGTCAGACAAATGGTACAAATAAAAAAATATATGATAATAAACCAAAACGTCCAAAAAGTACTGAAAGATTATTTGATGTTGATCATGGAATTGATTGTTGTCAAGATAATGATTTTAAAAATAATTATGATAAAAAAGTTATATGGGAACCAAGAATAAATAATGGTATTATAAATAATAATAATAATAATAATAATGGTGAAAAAATACGTAAAAATGATAAAAAAAATAATGATTTATCAAGAGAACCATTGTATGATATAATAGCATTACAAGTTGATAAAAAATATGATAAAAGAGGAAGAAGACCACATTCAGCACCAGCAATTGATGATGATATTATTATTAAAAATAAAAATGATACAACAAATTCTAAAAGATGTTCACACAGAGCTAGAAAAATATTAACACCATATAAAGATAGTGAAATTATATCATTACCAAAATTTAGAATGACAACAACAACATCATCATCATCAATAACAACAGGAGCATCAGCATCAGCATCAACATCAACAACAACAACAACAACAACAACAACACCACAAAGTCAAAATAATTCAACAAATATTTTAGATATTGAAAATAATAATAATAATAATAATAAATTAATATTAAATAATGATAATTTAGAAATTCCAATTGTAACACCAGTATCTGATGAATCAAGTACTGGTTTAGCACCACCAACATCAAAAAGATTAAGATGTGCAAGTGTTCCTGTTGAACAAAATAAAGTTATTGTACCAAGAAGTGCTGTATCATTACCATGTATGCCAATACGTGATATTAAAGATATTGAAGATAAAAAACAAAGTCCAATTTCATCAAGACCAAGTAGTCCAGCAACAAGTTCAGATTCTGGTAATTTAACATCTGAATGTTCTGGTTGGGTTAGTAGTGGTGATACATCAAGTTCAGAACAAAAAAAAAATGGTAATTTATTAATTTAATATTGTTTTTTTTTTTTTAAATAAAACTTTTTTTATTTTTTTTTAAAATATATATAAATTATTAATTTTTTTATAGATTTAAAAAATGGTGATAAATATCGTCAACGTTTAACTAAAATACCACCAAAAAAAGATAAAAAAAATAAATTAAAAAATGAACATTCATATGAAGAAGTTAGATTACCACCACCAAAAATGTTTCAAGATGAACCACCACCACCAGAAGCATTTCGTGATCCAGCACCAGTACCAATGATTGATAATCCATTATATCATGTTTATGAAACAGTTAAAAGAGCTAAAAGTCCAAAACAAAATAAAACAGCTCCATGTAGTCCACAAAGAAATCATAATAGATATGATAGAGATAATATATATACAAGTAGAGATTTTTGTATTGATTGTTATCAAGAAGGAAAAGAATTATTACAATCAACACAAGATGATGTTATTAATTTTAAAAAATGTAAAGAAGATTTTAAAAGACAAATGAATTTTTCTGGTAAAATATATAGGTATGTTTTATATTATTTATTAAATATTAATTTATATTATTTATATTATTTATAATTTATATATAATAATATTAAATCAAGGTTTTTCGATGCTACTCACAGTGATTATTCTGGTATGACAACAAGTTTACCATATTTCTATATAAGTGATGAATATCGTTTATTTTCACCTGAGGGTCCACATCTTATTATTTGTGTACATGGTCTTGATGGTAATGCTGCTGATCTTAGACTTGTTAAAACATATATGGAACTTGGTTTACCTGGTGCACATCTTGATTTTCTTATGTCTGAAAGAAATCAGGTAATAATTAAATTATCAATTAACATCAACTTAATATTATATTAATATTAAAATTATTATTACAGGGTGATACATTTTCTGATTTTGATACAATGACTGATCGTTTAGTTGAAGAAATATTACATCATATTGATACATCAGGTTTAAATCCAAAAAAAGTTAGTTTTATTGGTCATTCATTGGGAAATATTATTATCAGAAGTGCATTAACTAGACCACAATTAAGACCAATATTACCAAGATTACATACATTTTTAAGTTTAAGTGGACCACATCTTGGTACTCTATACAATACCAGTGGTCTTGTAAATGCTGGTAAGTTAATTAAAACAAAAAATAAATAAAATATTAAATTATTTAAAATAATATATTTTATTTAAAAAAGGTATGTGGTTTATGCAAAAATGGAAAAAATCTGGTTCATTATTACAACTTGCTATGAAAGATTCATCAGAAGTTAGAAGATCATTTATGTTTCGTTTGAGTCAAAGAAGTAATCTTCATAGATTTAAACATATATTACTTTGTGGAAGTGCACAAGATCGTTATGTACCACTTCATTCAGCAAGAATTGAATTATGTAAATCAGCTGTACGTGATCCAACTGATCAAGGTATATTTAATTATCAAATTAATCATTCATTTTATTTAATAAATTATTAAATTTATTCAATTAATTTTAGGTTCAGCATACAGAGAAATGGTTCATAATATATTATATCCAGTAATGTCAACACCAGGTGTTAGTTTAGTTAGATATGATGTACATCATGCACTTCCAACAACAGCAAATGCTTTTATTGGTCGTGCAGCTCATATTGCTGTACTTGATTCAGAACTTTTTATTGAAAAATTTCTTCTAGTCACTGGACTAAAGTACTTTAGATAAAAATAATTTTATATTTTTTATTTTTTAGTGTAAATTTTAAATATTTAACAGCACGAAATAATTAATATCACGGTTGTTTTTTTTTTTACTTGTTAATTTTTTTTTTTTTATCAATTCAAATAATTCAATTTAAATTTTAAAATATTTCGTTTATTCTCTGATTCTCCATGTTAATAAATTCTCAATAAAACAAAAGCTCAAATGTTAAAGTTAAACAAAAGACTTCAAAAAAATAATAATATAAATTTAAAAATATAAATGTGGACACATTTTTTTTTTTTTTTTATATGATTATTTTATTTTTAATAATTTTTTTATTTATATTTACTTGGCCTAATTAAGTACATCTGTTTTGTTAATATTATTTTTATTTGTTCAGTATGTTTGAATTTTTTAATGTTTATTGTAAAAATTTATTGTGAAAAATTAAATTTTATTAGTTAATCTTGAATCATACCTGACTGAGTCATCAAAAAAAAATATAAATAAACATATTGAAATATAATTTTAAAAATAACATAAATTTATTGGACTTGGACATCAGTAACTTTGGATTATCAAATAAAAAAAAGTCAAATTTTAATTGAAGAAAAAAATTAATTGTTAATAAAATTAACATAAAGAAATAATTATTTCTAAAATAAAAGTTTATAAATTAATGCCAAATACACAGGCCAATCTTTTAAAGTAAAAAAAAAAAAAAGTATGCTTGGTTTTTTAAACAAAAAAATAAATATGATTTGAAAATTAATTTAAAAAATTTATTCGAGTGAATTTAAATTAATTGAGATAGTTTTGATTAACTGTCAAGTAAATTATTATAAAATAATTGTACATTTATTCCAATAAAATTTATGAAAAATCCCTCCAAATAGATATCAATTGCTCAGAACAATCTAGTGTGTATAATTTAGTGAATATAATATCATCAAAATAATTAAAAAAAAAAAAAAAACAATTAAATTAATGTGTCAAACAGTATTTACAATTTGAATAATCTACTTTTTAATCAAAAACAATTTTCAATAATTAAAATCATCGAAACAAAATTAATCTTTAATATTTCATTTTAAAAAAAAAATTTGAGAATAAACGAACTTTTATGATCGAAATTAAATCATTAAAAATATCATAGTTTGCTCAAAAATAATTACTATCCAAATCAAAGATTTTTTTTTTAAATAAAAAATTATATCACAACATCGAAAAAATTAATAAAAAAATTTTCTTTATGTTTAAAATATAATAGAAAAGTCTCTGATAATATAAAATAAAAATATGTGAAAATAAAAAATTGTTTTATTAATATTGTAAAAATATAATAAATAATATAAAATATAATAATCGCCGAGCGATATGAAAAAAATATATAAATATATTTAAAAAAATATAGTAGAAATAAAATTGTGAACGAGAATCACATCGATTATATTAAATAAAAATTTCAACACCAAATTTAATTAAAGAAAGTGCTGATTATTATTTAAAATAAATATAATTAAATATAAATATATATAAATAAAATTTAGAAAATTAAAAAAAAATAAAAATAAAAATCATTAAAAATGATATAAAAATGTCATAAAAAATAAATAAATATTATTACTATTTAATAGATATTAGTTTTATTATTTATTTTAATTTATATTTTTATTATTTAAATTCTTTAAAAAATTTTTAATATTATATTCAATGGATAATTTAATATTTCAAATATAAATTTAACAAAAAAAACTGATTTGTTAATTATATTTTTTTTTTTTTGATCAATTTTTTTCAGGAATATTTTGTATGAAATTGCTATTTTCGAAATAATCAGAATGTGTCAAAATGCAAGTTATATTAATGACATGAAGGTATTGTCGGTGAATTATTTTATAATTTTTCAAATTTAATTTAACTCAAATATTGCAAGATGATAACGAATACATTCAGACAGTAATTTTTCATCAACACGTTTAAAATTTTCATTATTATAATTTCAACATAATAAATCCTGGTATAATTGTATCAAAACCTACATCAAATATTTCAAAAATAAAATAATCTAAATATATTTTTTTTTAAATATAATAAGTGAATATATATTAAAAAATTGAAAAAATAATAATAATATAAATATTTATTTTTAAAATAAATAAAATTTAAAAAACTTTTTCCAGGAATAAATTCCTCTTATTGTTACATAATTGAATTGACCCAGTTAAATTTCTTGGAAAAAAAAATAAATAAAAATATTAATATCATTTTTTAATTCCGAGAAATTTAAATACCCTTTTTTCCATTTATTTTCTCAGAAATTTAAATGCCTTTTCTTCCCTCGAAATTTATACATCTTTCTTTTCTTGGAAAAATTTAAATGCCCTTTTTTTTAATTAAATATATTTATTTTGTTTATTTTTTTTTTTGATAAATAATAATTAGTTACATTTGATTGATAATTTATTTATTTAATACTCATTAGATCTTGTTTAATTAAATAAAATTTACAAATAAATTTAAATTATCCGAATTTTTTTTTGTCGCGAATCGCGATACATGAAAATTGAGGTGATTTTCATTGAACGACGCCATATTTATTTATTAAAAATTGTAAATAATATTTACATAATAATAATATTATGTTATAAATAATATTATAAATATTATATTGCAATAAATATATTATTATTAATTTTATATTTCAAATAATAATTTGACTTAATTTAATAATATTTTGATACAAAATATCTGTCAAGTGACTACTGTCATGTCATCATTGAAAATTGTGAACATTCAATAAATATATGTGTGTTTATTATAATAAACTTTTTGAAACTTTTATTATAATAAAAAAATAAATAATCAAAATAATCATAATAATTAAGTATATATATTAAAAAAATATTCAAGTATTGTTGCCAAGAGATTATCCACTTATATCTATACATCAAATAATTTGTTAAACTGTGTTTAACAAATTTATTTATTTGCTTTATTCACTAAACTTTATAAATTAATATATACATTTTTTTTTCATTTTTAAAAAACTATTTTAGTTTTTAAATAATAATATCCAATAATTTACGTGGCACATGAGTCATTCATCATAGAAATAAAAAATATCCATCAACATTGTCAATAATTATTATGATGTTGACAGATGACTAAAATTATTTGATAAAAAAATGAAATTAATTAAAATTAAATACAAAAAGTGTGATTGATAATTGTATTGTTTATTTTAATTATTAATTTATTTAAATATAATAATTATTTATAAAATTAATAATGGGAAAACAAAGTGGATCATGTTGGTGGTGTATGAAGGCATTTAAATGGGTACCTGTTCTATTTATCTTGACAATTGTTTGTTGGTCATATTATGCATATGTGTTACAACTTTGTTATTGTAAGTATATATTTTAATTAAAAAATCAATCAAATAATTGTTTATATTCAAAGTAAAACATCAATATTATTGATAGTTTGACTTTTAAAAAAATTTGAGGTTAGGCCTTGACCTATTTATTTTGTATTTGTTTAAATATTATGTCAATTAATTTTTTATATATTTTTTTCAGATACAATTGAGAGTTATGTTCAAAAAGGTACTGCATTATTATCAATAAAAAAATTTTAATTATTGTAAAATTGAATAAAATTTAAAATATTTATTTTGTGTATTTTTCAGTTTTTTATTTATTTTTTTTCCACATATTATTGGGTTTATTTTTATGGGCTTATTGGCAAACTGTAACAACAAATCTTACACCAATTCCTGATATGGTAATTATATATTTTATATTTTATAAATATTAATAATAATTATTATAATATATATTTTAAATTATTAATTTTAGTTTAAAGTACCTGATTATGAAATGGAAAAATTACAACATGCACCAACTGAAGATGCACAACTTGGAATACTTGAAAGACTTGCACAAGATCTTCCAATAACAAATAGAACAGTTAGAGGAGGTATTAAAATTAATAATTTAATTAATTAATTAATTAAAAAATAATTATAAATAAATATTTTGATTGAATTCTTTATAGCTGTACGTTTTTGTGACAAATGTCAAATTATAAAACCAGACAGGACTCATCACTGTAGTGTTTGTCGAACATGTGTTCTGAAAATGGATCATCATTGTCCATGGGTCAACAATTGTGTTGCATTTCACAATTATAAATATTTCATGTTATTTTTAATGTATGCATTATTATATTGCTTGTTTATTGCTGGAACAACTGTACAATATTTCATTCGTTTTTGGAGGGTTTGTTTTATTATTTTTTAATTAATAATTATATAATTAATTAAATTTATTAACAATATTATTTATATAAATGAATTATCAGTCTTTTACACAGAATGAAACAGAAGGAATGGCAAAATTTCATTTGTTATTTTTATTTTTTGTTGCCATAATGTTTGCTGTCAGTTTAAATTCATTATTTTTCTATCATTGTTATCTTATTCTTCACAACAGATCAACACTTGGTATGTTATTAATAATATATTAGCTTAAAATAATATTTTTTATTTATAAATTAATTAATTGTTTATTATTTACAGAGGCATTTAGACCACCAATGTTTAGAATGGGAAAAGATAAAGATGGATTTAGTATTGGTAAATACAATAATTTTCAAGAAGTATTTGGTGATAATCAGAGACTCTGGTGTCTTCCAATATTTACAAGGTAAATTTATTATTTTATTATTAAATAATTTTTTTAATTATTTATGCTTTTATTAAAGAGAAAAAAAAGGAATTTGAACCATTTGCACAATACCAATTCATTAATATCATCATATAATTTATCATTATTTTTCTATTACTTTTTCTATTTAATTTTCAATCATTTTGCATTATAAAAGCTTTCTATATTAATTTTTATATTGTGCATTTGTAAAATGTGTCTGTTATAACTCTAATTTAATTTATTTTTCTATTAAATTAATTTTTTTGTTTAAATTAATTTTTTTGTTTGTTTATTTTGATAATTAATATTTTAAATATCTATAAAATTTATATTAAAAAAAAACTGAGGGGGGGTTTTTTGTGTTTGAAAAAAAAAAAAAAATAAAATATGTTTTAGTTTTGGAAATGGAGTAATTTATCCAGTTCGTCCACAGCATCAAGCTGGTTCTAATACTTACAACTCAATGGGAAATACTCAAAACAGGTTAGCAGTAATATAAAAAAATTTTTAATAATTATTAATGGGTTTAATTTAAAATTTAAAAATACATAAATATATAAAATTTTATATCTCTCATTGTTTATAAAATCTAAAACTTTAAAATATATTTTTAATCTTTCAAAAATGCATGTGCATGTTTCAATTAAATATTAATTAATTTCTGTAAATATTAAAATGTAATTAATCACTCAATGATCCATCTAAACTGTCATATTAATTTCATTAATAATAATTAACCACAAATAATCCTGTAAATCCAGTTTGTAAATTATACATCATCATCAGTATACTTCATTGATGTGTTAGATTTATTTTGTTGAAGTAAAATATGATATATATTTATTTATTGATTAAATAGACAATCAATGCATGTGCAATGAAAAAAATATATAAATATATAAATCACAGTGATAATTAAATATTATTTTTACAAATGGTATTGTGCATCTGGTTCCTGATTAGATTTAAATTATCAATAAACAATTAGTTTTGTTTTATATAATTTACAAAAATTGTGATTAAATTAATTGAGTTAAAAAATAGTTAAATTTTTGAAATATTTGTGGGATTCCAATTGCAGTTTTGGCGATGGAATAAGTTTTCCTGAGAGACATTTCAACGAGGATTCACATACTCTTCTGGGTAATATGGCCTAAGCATGAAACTAGTCAAGGAATACATAAAGACATTATTGTCTTTTTTTTTTTTTTTCTAAATTATTATTATTATTTTCTTTAATTTTATCTCAGGTACCTCAATATTTATTATCATTTTTTTTTTAATTTTTTTTTTCTATTTTCATTATTTGAGCTAGAACAAATAAAAAAAAAATGTTGGGGCATTTAGAATTGAATAAATACTTCAATAAAACATTAATTTTTCCCAAAAAAAAAAAATAATAATTTATTAAGAATAAATTAATTATTAAAAAATAGTAAACTGTATTTTTCATTTTTTTTTTCATAAATTTTACAATTTAATATTAAATATTATTAATAAAATATATTTGTCGAAAAATGACAATAAATATTTAAATTTAAATAAACAATAATTGTTACTGCCTGTGACATAAATAAAAGTATATTATAAAAAATAAATAAATATACATTCCAAATATATATATATATCACTGTGAATAGTTTAAGTAAATTGCAATTTTATGTATTTAAATAAAACATATCGTTTTAATTAAAACAAAAAAAACAAAGATTTATCAAAATAAATATATTATAATAATTGTATTTAATGAAGTTATTGATGCTGAATAATTTTTTTTTAAATTAATAAATTCAATTATATAATTATTAAATTTTTTAGTATAAAAACAACAACAACAATAATAAAAGCATGATAATAATTAACTGCTTTGATTAAATGCCAATGATTTATCATTTTATTATTTAATTATTCGTCAATGTATATATTTACTTTTGGCCTTAGGTGTAATCTTGATACAATGAGTTTGGTACAGGAAGCAACAATTCTTGCTCTTGGTGCTGGGTAAAAATATAAATAAAAATTTAATTAACTCAGCACGTTTATAATTAATATAATTTGCCTGAATTAATTTATAATTTGCTATTATTATATTAAATTTTTTTTGACATTATAATAATTATTGTTAATGATTTTTAGTACTGCTGTCATAGGACCAACTGTTGATGCCAATGAACCACTTTATTCCACACAAATTGAAACAGTTTAAATTAATTATTAATTCATCAATATATATCATTTATTTTCATTTAAAATTATACATTAATTATTCATCAGGCAATTGTATATTTATAAAAAAAAAAAAAAATAGTTTAGTTTATTTAATTTTATACTAAAATTATTTTAAATAAATTTGTGTTTTATTTTTCTCAAACTAATATTAATAATTTATTAATAAAAAAAAATGTTGATTGAATATCTACTTAAATTGTGTAAAAATAATAAATGTTTGTAATAAATAAAAAATATAAATATCAAACAAATTTAATTGTTTAAATTATAGCCATAATTATTGATCCATTTGAGTCCTTCTGTTGTTGTAAATTTTGGTTTATATTCTAGACCAATAAATCCAGTGTAGCCAATGTCATCAAGAAGATTAAATATATATTTGTAATTTAATTCACCAGGTGTATCTGGTTCACCTCTGTCTGGACATTGAGCAACTTGAACATGTCCTAAAATAAAATTGACAATAAATAATTATTATTTTATGAAATTATTATTTAAATATTAATCAACATACCAAGATTAGAATAATTATCTTTGATAATATTTGTTATGTTTCCTTTGATATGTTGAAGATGAAATATATCAAACATGAGCTTCAAATTAGGACTATTTATTTTTTTAACAATATCAATACCTTTATCAAATGAATTTAGATAATAATTTGGTACAGAATAATTATTAATAGGTTCAATAAGACCAATGATGTCTTCATTTTTAAATTTATCAACAGCATATCTTAAATTTTTTTCATAAACATTATCATTTGTTGATGTTGGTGTCTCAACAATTCCAGCCATAATATGAATTCTGTCAATAAAAATTAATCATTAATATTTGTATTTAGATAATAAAAAATATTTTAAACTTACTTTTTACATTTTAAAGCTTTTGCATAGTTAATTGTTAATTCAATACTATTTTTAAATTCTTCTTCTTTACCAGGTATTGCAGCAAAACCTAGTTCACCTTTTGTAACATCACCTGGAATGATGATTAAAATATTTGTTATTTAAAATTATTTATTTGTTTAAAAATATATTACAAACCTGTAAATACATTTATAAGAATTTGTTCAACACCAGCAGCTTCTTTTGCTTGACAAACTTGTTGAACAGAATAACCAAATGGAAATCCAGTTTCAACATATTTAAAACCAGCTTCTTTAGCTAATTTATAACGTCCAATAATATTTGGACATTCATTAAACATAAAACTAAGATTACTTGCAAATTTAAAACTCATTTTTAAATAAACAAAAAAAAAAAAACTTTGTAACCTGTACAAAATAATTTATAAAAAAATAATTTATTTTTATAAATTTTATATACAAAGATTACACTTATCTTTTATCAATTCAAGTGGTTGTCCTTGAAGTTGTATGAAATATTAAATTTATGTTTTAATAGCTATGTAAAGATTTTTATATTATTATTATTAAAAAATTTTTTTTATTATTTGTAACACTTGTTACGTCACTGACAAATACATATGTTGAGAGAAACTTTTTCTCTCTGATGATTTGACTAATGTTTTTTTTTCCTAGACATTTTATAATTTTATTAGATTGTTTATTAATTTTCTTTTAACTCTTTTTTGTAGTTTTTATAACTAAAATTATGGATCCATAGTTTGATAGAAATAACGAAACGTATTCAATTGTTAAATCGAAAAATTTCGTGATGGAAATTTATTGGGATTGTTGTGTTACAAATGAACTTTTGATAAATATTTTTAATAATACTATAAATAATTAACAGATTCAATTACAATTTAGTATAAATATTTAACAGATAATCATACAATTAAAGCTAATAATTTAAATAATTAATAATAATTATATCTTAATTTACAGAATATTGCAGAAAAAAAAAAACTTAAATATTTAAAAATGAAAAAATAGAAATATATTAGCTAAAGAAAAAAATAATAATGATTGAAAAAAATTAAGTTAATATTTTTTTAACAAAATATAAATAATATAAAAAATTTTAATACATTTTTTTAATTAAATTAGACTGTAGTATAAAAAAGAAGAAATTAAACTTGGAAAAATAATAAAAATTAAATAAAATTACTTGTAATGATTTTAATGAATTGAAAAGTTAAAAATAGTATACAATGTCGTTGTTGCAGATGAAAATAAAAGAAAAAATTCTAAATTAAAAGAAAAAAAAAAAAAAAAAAAACTGTAAGGTAAAACATGACACCTCCGTTAGAAGTGGGTGCTCTACATTCCGCCCTGCCATTATCAATTGCTTGCTAAGGCTTCATTCAACTCGTTCTCATTTTAAAATCCTTTTTTTTATTATTTATAATAATTATTATTATATTTACCTTATTTATTTACAAATGGATTTTCCGGGTCAATCAAAAAAAATTATCTTGAAATACATTACTATGTTTTCGATCCAAAAAAAAAAATAAAAATTACTTCAAAAATCAACTTTAAACTTTAATAAAATTAAAAAAAAAAATTCCAATTGAAAAACAAACAAATATTCAATTATCCTTGATAATCCAATAATAAAAAAAAAAAAAATTAAAATATAAATTTTAATTTTTTCATCTAAAAAAATAAATCGAAATAATTAAAAAATTTCGAAATCGAAATAATTAAAAAATTTCGAAATCGAAATTTTTTTTTTTGTTTTTTAATTTTAATTATTAAAAAAAAAATTGATAAAATTCTAATATAAAATATAACTTAATAAATTTAATTTAAATTACTAAAATACTAAATTAATTTAATTAATATTTTTTAAATCAAAAATTAAACAACAAAAATGAATTTCGATTTTGTTTTTATCAAAAAAAAATAAAACAATAGTTGAAAAATTTCTATCAAACAAAATTTTAATATGTTCTAAATAAACTCAATATTATTTATAATAAAAATATAAATTTTATCTATTTAAAAAAATATAAACAAATAAATAATAATAATAAAATTAAAAAATTTTTACTGTCCAGCAAGTGGCGCCTCTAGTCAGCGCGTTATTAAACAAAATAAACTACCGGTCTATTGCTCCTCCAAACCGGCTGTATATATTCTTTTCACTCTCTTCAACAGCATAGAAATAATTTTTGTTTGTTAAAGTTTGTCAGTTGCGCCAAAACCATCATCTAATAAACATCATATAAATTACAATAATATAAACAAATTAATTATTTATGTTGTTGTTGTTTTTTCTTATTTTTAAATACAATTAATTATCTTGAATTATTCATTAATATTTTAAGCCCCATTATCTGGATATAATGCAAAAAATACAATTAAAATATTATACTTCAAGTTGATAATAATAAAAACATAAATAATAATAAAAAAAAAAAACACAAATACTACAAATGACTTGTAAAAAAATTAACTCAACAAAGTGACTGCAAATTGTTGTCGTTCAGTGAAAATTAAACGTTTATTTTATTAATATTTTTGTTTTTTTTTTTTAAATTTAAATTAAATAAATATATAACAATAATAATATTTATCTATAAAACAACTTTGAAATAATAATAATAATTATTATCACGTGTTTGTGTGTATGTGTTGTTAAACATCAAAAAATAAAAAAAATTCTTATCAACAAATCCAAGTAAGTTTTGATAAATTTTTCTTTAATTTTATTTCCTCAATTAAATTATTATTTATAATATAATTTTTATATTAAATTTACAAAAAAAATTATTATTTATTTTTTTATTTTTGGAGTTGTTTTTGTTATTTTCTATCAATTAATATTAAATTTAAAAATTAAAAATAAAAAAAATACATATTTAAATTCCACTGTCAATGAGTAATATGTATGTTCACCATCTGCCACTTGGTTTGTTGTTTTTTTTTTTATTATTTTTTTCATTTTGTTATCATTATTTTATATAATTTTATTTTTATTTAATCTTTTTAACATCATCTTGTTCATATTATCCAGGGGCATAACATAATGTGTGTACAGACTTCACGGTCTCGTTCCGATGAATCGTGGTGGTCCAACAACACCAATACAATCATCTTGATGTCATGTTTTACAATACTTTTTTATTATCGTTAATTTTTTTTAATATCATCTTTCAATTATTGTCGATTCGTTGATCTTACAAAATATATTTAATCAATCTGTATGCACAAGCATGTGCTTGATGAATCATAAATTTATTCACAATGGCTTCATTTTATATACATAAAATATTGAAAAAAAACTCTCACAATTTATTTAAACATAAAATAAATAATAAATTAGAAAAATTTGCAAATTAATATCAAAATTTTAATAACACTTGTTTAATTAAAAAAAAAAAAATTAAACAAAAAATAAATTTTAATAAAAAAATTTTATCAAAATGATTTTGTTACTTTTTTTTTTTAATTAAATTAAATTAAATTATAATTTTATTAAATCTCACATATTATTATTTAAAATTGTTTGAGAAAAATAAATAATAATTATTAAATTAAAATAAAAAAGGGGAAATATAAATTCATTAAAATACAAATTTATTGTCAGCAAATCGTCATACAGAATTTCCGGTATATATATTTTAAAATAGAAAAAAAAAACGGATAAGGATAAAAAAGGTGGAGTTTATTCTGGGGTCACGTAATTGTGATGAGATTAAATATATTAAAATATAAATAATATAAGTTTAGATGTAATATTTATACCTTTATGTGAGCACGTGAGTCACATGAGTTGATGCAACAAGAATGATTTGAACGTACAACGATCATTGAATTACAATTATTTTTATTATTATTATTTTATATTTTAAATTATAACAATTTAATTTAATTTATTTAATTATTATTATTATTATTATTATTATTATTATATTACTCTATTTTTATCTATAAATTATTGACACTTGATATACTTGAAATGTTTTATATTTCATTTTTCATTTTTTTATTTTTTTATTTTAATTATTATTATAATTAATTGATACATTTTTATAAATTTTTATATACATTAAATTGTTTATGTTTATTTGGTTAATAATGTTAGTAATAATTTTATTGGAAAAATATTGAAATTTATTTCGAATTTTTAAAATTTACTAATCGAAATGTTTTTTATGAAAAAAAAATTTAATTTTTTTTCTTTATTTGAGTATTTTTTTTTTGGTAAATTAGTTTATATTTATTATGTTATTGTTAATTGATATGAATATTAACATTTAATATGAAAAATTTAATTTTTTATATACTTTTATTTTAAATCGAAATTTTCGACTGATTTCGAAACGCAGTGTCAATTTCGATTGCTAGTTTTTTTTTTTTTTTTTATTTCTACAAATATAATAATTAATTAATGAATTAAAATCAATTCTTTTATCTGAAATTGTTAATATTTATTTATTACTTAATAATATTAATAATTTCATTTGAAAAAAAATAATAAAACATTTAAAAATTTGAATTTTAAAAATCGAAAAATTTAAAGAAAATTTTTTTACTATTTTTTGTTTTTTTTTTTTTTCTAATACAATTTTATAAATTTAAATAATTATAGTAAATGAATCATCGAAAATTTAAATAGCATATGTTAAGCTCGTCAACAAGCCTTTTTCATATATTTTGATTAAATTTTTTATGTATATATATTTTTTTTTGGAGTATATAGCTCTGAATCGATTTCGTAACAACCGACCAGACGAGCCTTACAACGTGAACCATAAAATATTGCAAATAATTCTACAACTGTTTGCATGTACATACACATATGAAAAATAAAATAACAAATATACATTTACTATATTTTATATGTATTTTATAAATATGTTTGTAATGTCTTTCTATGTACATAAGAATAAATCGGTCTCGCAAATTAAAAGCCCTAGATTCTCTCCTCACATGTCACCTGAATCCGCCTTCGTTCAATATCCATATCTAAATTTTTTTTTTATTTTTTATTTATCTGTTCTTTTTTTTTTTTTTTATATTAAATAAATTATTTATTTATTCGTTTAAATTAATAATAATGATGTGTCATTTGATCTCTATTCCCTTTGACATAACTACCTCAAGTTATTTGATCCAGTTTTTTTTTTTTATTCAATTTTTTTGTTTAAAATGTGTGAGTAGTTTATTTCTGTCAAATTCTATTTTATTTTATTTTTTAACAAATTATTTTTCTTTAAAACCATTAAATTATGGTATTTTAATTTATATATGTTTTTTTTAAATAATTACCACAAAAATTTGTGTGTTGAAATTAAATTTAAAAATTTTATTTACCATGTTAACATTTTTATTTTTTTTTTTCAACTTAAAATTAAATAAACATATTTTTTTATTTCATGAACTAATTTTTAATACACGTGTATCATAAATTATATTTTTTTTCATCATTATATAATTTTTATATTCAAAAAATATATAAATTTTGATATTTTAAATAAATTTTTATCAAAAATATATTTAGCCAGAGAAATAAATATATAATTTAATTTTGAAATATTATTTTCAATTAATTATTTTATAAATATTCATCTAATATTTTGTAATATCTATTTTATTATTTGATATAAAAATTATAAATATTACTTTTACAACGATTTAACCTTTTTTAAATTTATTATTTTTTTCTTCTGTTAACACCTGTCGAAACTGATAATAAAAACCGATAATTAAAATACATAAAAAATAAAAAATAAAAACAAATTTCAATTTAAAAATAATATTACATCATAGTGATTTAACAAAATCAATACAAAAAAAAAAAAAAAAAATTACACCCAGGGGATTAAATTACACAAAAATAGGGATGAAAATATTTTTGGGGTGAAAAAAATTTCAAGGGTGTTATGTCAAACAATCAAGTAGTTCAATGATAATCACTGTTAGATTTTCATATGATAAATAAGAATATATTTTTTAGGGTTTTTTGTTTTTTTGTTCAAATAATTTTTGGTAAAAAAAATTAATCAAAAATTCGTGTCTCAACTTTTGTTAACACAAAAAAATATTTTTTAGCTGAGTATTATTATTATTATTAAATGATAAGAAATATCCAAATTCGAAAGTACCATTGGCCAGTTTATAATCGAAATAAATATTGTTTAAAAGGTCATATCCAACAAAAGAATTGGTGAAAGGCAAAATTAAATATGATCCACGCCTTGTTGAAAAGGGCTGTCCTATATTTTTTAATTTTAATATATTTTTATTTAATTGTTTAAATATTAAATAACAATATTTATTATGTTTTATCATATGTAATATATTATTTTGTAATTTATACAATCTTTAATCTTTTATATTTTACATTGAAATTTATTTATTTATTTATTTTATATTTGAATATTAAAAATCATAGATCAACATTTGTGTCTACATTTGCTTTATAAGCTCTGTGTATTTTTTATATTTTTTTATTTAAAAGTAGATTTTTTTTTTAAATTTTTTTTTTGCTTATTATCTTTTTTGGGTGAACGAGTTCTTCATTGGACACGCGATTTAAATCGACAGAATAACGGTTTTTACGGTGATAAATTGGTGGCTACCAACGGGACAAAAGTCGATCAATCTTGTCAATTTCTAATCTTTTTTGTCTATCATTATTATATATAACAGATTCTATTATCACTTATTTATATTTATTTTATTATTTTTTTTTAGACACATTTAATTGCTTAATTAGACGTGTAATTGATAAATAAAAAAATATACAAAAAATCATCAAATTTATTGATATTTATTTTTCATATAAAATTTTTTTTGATCATTAATTATAAATTAATAATTTTTATTATTTATAAATTTTTTAATTGATAAAAATAATTTAAATAATTGATAAATTATTTGTCAGTATTTTTTTTTTTCTAATTTAAAATTTATTTTTAAATTAATTTTTTTTTTATCTATATTATACTTAAAAATTTTAGTACATATACTAAAAAAAATTGAGCTGACTATTTTTTGATATATATTATAAAACTTTGAGAGTAAATTTTACATTGTGTCCGGGTCGATTCTAAGAAATTTGAAATTGTGCCAAATTCATGTTGTTTTTTTTTATTTCGATCAGCAGCCAGTCTTGTGATTCACTTGCCAATTTTGTCTGGACCAGTATTTTTTTTCATCTTCCTCATTTTTATATACACATTCTACTATTTCACAAAAATAAATAACAAAAAAACAATTTAAAAGTATTTTTTTATGATTATTATTTCATATTTTTATTGTGAGTCATAATTCGAAGGGTGAAAGACTTTCTGAGTGAAAGTAGTAGTATTAAAAAAAAACCACGTTTATATATGTTGTCTCGTCATCATCATCATCTTGGCCTAGATATATATCTTTGGGTCCTTATTTTAGCTCTTCTTAGTTTCATTATTATAATATATATTAATCATTAAAACTCATTGAAAGTGAATCTTTATTTTATAATAAATTTCATTATTTAATATAAAAATAATAATAAAACATCATGACTTTCTAGTTTCAATGAGGTAATAAAATTAAATGAATTTTATTTTGAAAAACAAGTTTTAAAGGATAAAAATAATAAAAAAAATTTAACAAAAAAAAAAAGGGAGCATATGAATATGTACATTAGTGTTTACGTGTTTTAATCTTAAACCGGAAGTCATACAAAGTTGAAATAAAAATTAAAAGATGATATATAAAAAGAGGGAGAGAATTTATATAAAAGAAAAAAAAAATAGGTACATGCATCAGCAAGATGAACGTTGCCATAGAAAATCTCACGTACATTTTATATAGCTAGTCTTATCGATTTCACTGTCTCTGCCAACTTTTTTATCTAATTTATTTTACAAATAATTAAATCATCAAAATTGTTGTAGCTAAAATTAAATAATCAAGTAAACTGTGTAAAAAAAATACAAAGTTAACTTGAATATTACCAAGATGTCTTATTGGTTTTTTATTTTGATAAATTTCATGTTGAAAAATCATTAAATAAAATTGCTCCTGTTGTTGATGATGATGATGATGATGACTTGTTTGATAGTCCAGCTCATAAATTGTTGAACCTTTTAAAGTTACAAGTATATATACAGTTAAAATAAAAAACTTGTTCATGTTTCTCACACCTTTCATCATCATCATTATCATCAACGTCATCAACTTTTACTTATTTAGTTATTTTACTATATATTTATTTTTAAAATACAACTACAAATATAAAAACTATATATTTAGAATAATTTATTAACATACACGTCATTTAATATAATATTTTTATCATTTTTAAATTTATAATATTACATGGTCTATTTTTATATATTTTTTTTTTGTTACAAGTTATTCATAAATTACAAAATATATATTTCGTTAAATTACTTTTATTTTTATTCAGACACTGATGATGATGATGATGATGATGTATAATTTGAATGAACCGTTATAGACAGATTATTTCGACAAACTGTAAATATTTTATTAATTTTATTTTTCATATCTTTTGTTGTCTGGAAAAATTATGTTACCTTATGTTCAACGAGAGTGATTTGATAAAAAAAATTTAAAATTAAACTAATAATTTAAACATTAATAATCTACAATTTATTTTATTATTTTTTAATTTTTTTTTTATCATAAAAATTATATAATGTGAACATAAATTAAATACATTAAATTTGACCCTCAATATTTTATTATTTTAAAATCAGACTTCCTGTTTATTATTATTAAAAAAAATAAAAAAATAAAAAAACAATTTAAAAATAATATATTTTAAATTTTTCCAGAATAATATATCAAAATGACAAGCAGTGGTGAAGTTTGGATCCAATGGTTTACATGTTGTTTGAGTCAACAAGGACCTGGTGCAAGAAATAAACGTCAAAGACCACAAAATAGAATTAGAATTGATAGAAGTATGATTGGTGCACCAACGAATTTTCAACATACAACTCATATTGGTTCTGGTGAACTTGATATGTCAAGTGCACATTTAACAGCAATACAAAATCAAATGGAAGGAAAAGGTGGTTATGAAGCATCATTTGGAGTTAAGGTATTTTATATTTATTTCATTTAAATATATCATTATTGTTTTTACAAATTAAAATTATGTATAATATTAGTGCCAATTTATTGTCAAGGATAATTACTTGTTAAATAAAATAATAATCATTAATCATTTTTAGCCTTGATGAATATATTCATTTAAATTTTTTTTAAAAGCACTTTATTTAGCTATTCAACAACAAGTTTGGAATTCACACAACACAATTGACATATATATAAATAAATTTTTTAAAACTATTTTAATTCTCAACCAATGATTACAATTTAAAAAATCTATTTTATTTTTTTATTTTTATATTTATATTCACAGACAATTTACCCTCTGAAGGTCATAACAAAATGCAACTTGATCAGAGATTTAAATTGTTTCTTAGAATTGATTTTGTCTCTTGAATATATTTTTCCACTCTCAATGTAAAATGAAAAAATAAAATTTACAATACAGATACATCAACGAGGTCGTGTACATTATACATATATATATATATATATTTTATTTTTTTTCTATTATTTTTATTGTCTTGTTGGGTTCACCATTGTGAACAACAAAACCAAGCAAGCAACAACAACAACGCATAGCCAACACAAAGATGAGACGAGAATGATTACAACCAACAAGAAAGATAGAAAATTTTTTTATATAAGTAGAGCGTATTATTACAGTGCAAGTTTATATGGTGAAGAGATTCTTGAAGAAAACAAGAAAAAAAAAAACGAATGATTCATTGGACTTGTGGTGTTGTTTCGATTGACCCATGACATCCTCATTGCTTATATTAAACCTCAGTAACTTTTTTATTACATTTTAATACTAATCAACATTTTTTTTATATATATTAATTTTTATCACCAATTTTTTATCAATTTTAAAATCACCATAAATTTTATTGTTAAATTTATAAAAAAAAAATCATTTTTATATATTTTTATGATAAAATTATAAAATTTAAAATTATTTAACATAAAAAAATAAAAAATTTATATATATATTTATTTAGTTAAATAAAATATAATGTAAAATAAAATAATAAAATTGAGCTGGACCACGTGGTGTACAAGATGAAACAAAGATCAACAAGCATACATTGCTTAAAACCAGTTATTTTTTATTTTTTTCGATTTTTTATTTCGATTCATGTTGTACAAACACCCAAGTACCATTATCCATTTTTAAAATTAATAAATGAATATATTTTATGCAGTTGATGACGATGAAGCAGTAACACGTGCTTAACATGTAAATTAACTTGACTACTGTCAAGTAAAATATATTGTTTCATCAATTTCCATTTTAAAAAATTATTTTAAATAATTATCAAATTAATTGATGAATTTTTTTATACATTTATTTTGTTTTTTATTATTATTATTTTCTCTTTACTTACGTACATTGCTTTATTCGTCGACAAAACTTGTTGGCACACAAACGGTCTTCTTGCATCAAACAGCATTGAACAAAGTTTCGATGACTGGACTCAATATTTTTTATTTTTATTTTTTTTTCAATGCTTCTTGTTCATTCAATTGTTTTTTTTTTATTTTATTATTTTTTTAAATATCATTTATTTATATATATATTTTATTTTGTCTGTTTGATTCATTTGGTACCAAGTACATTCTGACTGCACGAATCTTCAAGTTCAACTCTTATAAGCTTTACAATTGCAACAACAACAACAACATCAACAAAAAATCCAAGCAAAATCACATCTCGATATATGTATTTATATATATTTTGTTGTGGATTTTCTTGGTCTATGTTTTGTACCGTTTGTTGATCGTGGCTTGTGGGATTAATTCTTCTATGTACCTTTTGATTTTTATTTATTATTATTATGTAATTTTTTTTTTGTTTGATAGGATCTTAACGTTTGCCTTGGGGTCAGGGTTGAGACTTTTGTCGGCATTTTAAATATCTTTAATCAACAAATTCATATAAACAATATATTTTAACAAATAATAATTGTAATTATTTTTAATTTTTATTTTTTTTTTTTTGCAGGCTTGCTGAGAGATGATGGATTAACAATACATGTGACATCCTGAAATTTTTTTGTACATATAAATATCAAAAAAAAAAAAAAACAATGAAGAAATATAAAATGGCTTAAACTTCCATTAAAATACTTGAGACTGCTTCAAAATAATAATACTGCCAACAGATGAAGTTACGTTTGCGACTCAGATATTTAATAAAAAAAACAGCTTTAAAAAGCTCAAAAAAATAAATTAAATTATGCACAATAAAATTGAGGTTTTTAATATTGTATTAATTAATAAACAATTTTTTTTTTTTTTTGTATTGTGATAAAGCAACGTTTTCATCTTAAATTAATGACTTGAAATTTCAATAATATTTATACAAAAAATTTCAATTATAAAATCATATTTATTTTCTTTCATTTGTTTTTCAATTTTATTTAATTTTTTTTTTTTTTTGAATGTCTAATTAATTTATTTAAGATTATTTCTTGTATAGTAGATTCATATAAATAGTATTTGTTTTTTTTTTAAATAAAAATTGTCATTAAAATTAAAATTAATTTGAATTATAAATTATATTTTTTCATGTTATTTGGTATAATAAAAAAACAGGGAACTTGGAAAATTACTGTACTCATTGTTGAAAAAAAATAATGACAATTCAGTGAAATTAATTTGAATAACTTGTGGCAGTAAATTAAATTAATTTTATCATTGTTGATAAATCATTGCTTGATTGAGGCAATGACCTTTTGAATGTCAATATAAAATATAAATATTGACAAATAAAAATACAAGACGAATCACAATGAAATTCATAGTTTATTAATTAAAATAATTATTATGAAAAATCCCGTTGATTTTAAATAATAAATGGGTGATATTAAAAAAATAAAATAAATGATATAAAATAGTTTATTTAGATATTAATAATTAAAATTATTGTAATACTTAAATGATAGTTTTAAATGAAAATATTATACAATACTTTTGTCATATTATTATTAATGCGATGAATAAAATTAATTTCTAAAAATAATTTTAAATTGTTTATTTATTTTTTTCAATTTATTCATTGTTTATTTTATTTTATTAAAAAAAGAATTATTTGTGTATTTTATTTTACATATATAAAGCCCACAAATTATATGGAAGCAATTTGAAATTTTTGAAAAAATTTCAATTCAGATGTTAATTGATGAAAAAAAAAAAAACATTTAGAATCATTATTGTGGTTATTTAATTAATTCAACAGATTAATATATTAAATAAAATTTTTAATCACTATCACCACCAGCTGATCCACCAGATGAAGCTTCTGAAGCTTCACCAGATGATGCTTTTGATTCATCATCAGATTCTTTAAGAACTGTTCCTTTAAATGTTTTTTTAGGTCGTGTTGTTTCAAAATCAGAACCATCTTCATCAGATGAATAAATATTTGACACTGAAATAAAAATAAATAATATATAATATTATTTTATAATAAAAGAAATAAATATAATAAAAATAAAATAAATATATATATACCTTTAGGAGGTGGTGCTTTTTTATGTTTATTTTTAATATTAGCAAGTGATATTGCACCATCATCATCAGATGCATCATCATGATAAGTATCACCACCATAACCACCAGCAGCTCTAGCAAGTGTTCTAGCTGTACTTGGTTTTTTAATTTTACTTTGTGCTCTAACAGCCATTCTTAATTTTTCTTCTTCTTTTTTAATCATTTCATATCTATTTTGATCTGGATTCATACCAACTTGTGATAATACTTTAATACCAGTTGTTTTTTGTGATCTATCAGCAAGTGACATTGTCATTTTTCTATGTGTAAATGATTCAGTTGAATGTGGTCTAAATGTTAATTTTGTTCTAAAAACAGCTTGTCCTTGTAAACCAGTACCTTGTCTAATATAAAGATGATTATGATCACCTTGTAATGGTTGTTTATAAACATCAAATATTTCAGAACCAAGATGTAATGACATTGAACCATCAGACCATTTAACAAATCTAGCATTACTTTCTTTAATAAGTTTTGATTCATCATTAAATACATTTCTCCATCTAATTGTATTTTCAACTTTGAGTTTTAATCTAGCACGTCCTTCTTCATCAAGTGTTTCTTCTTCATCAATTTCATCTTCATATGTTTCAGTATCAAATGGACGTGTTTCAACAGATAAAAAATTTGGTAATTTAACAAAATGTATTTCTTTACCAAGATCAGTTGTTATTTTAGGCATTTCAACATCAATTCTTGTTTCTGGTGGTGGTTCAGGTTCATTATCTTTTTCATCATCATCATCAATCATTGGACGACTTGGTCCTTCACCACCACTATCTGAATTATCTTTACTTTTACTTCTTGATCTACTTCTTGATCTACTTCTTGATCTACTTTTTGATCTACTTCTACTACGTCTTTGTTTTTTATTTTCATTATCATCATTATTATCATCTGCTGTTTTTTCTTTTTCATCATCACTACTAATATCACTAGCATCACCAAATAATGCATCAGCTGTTGGTTCAGTTGTTGCATTTGTTGTTGTTTCATTATCTGGTTCTGAATCACTATCAATTAATCTTTGTTTTTTTTTTGGTTCTTTTTTTTCATTATCAGAACCAGATGTATCACCACTTCTTTTTCTTTTTGATATTTCAATATCACTGTCATCATCATTATTATCGTCATCATTATTTTTTTTTTTATTTTTTAATTCATCATCACTTTTTAATGGACTTTTTGGACTTGTTACTGATGTTTTTGAATGTGGACTATCAATTTCTTTTGGACTAGCTGATCTTGATTTTGATGCTGATTTTGATCTTGTACTTTTTGGTGAACCTGAATGTGATCTAACTGAGCCTACTGGTGAACCTGGTGAACTTGAACGTTTATCACTTCTTATTGAACTTGGTGAACCTTTATTTTCTGGTGATTTACTAACAGATCTTGATCTATCTGTTGTTGGACCAGGTGTTGTTGATCTAACACTTGTATGTGATACACGACTACCAGAACGTTTATTTGATGAATCTCTACTATTTAAATCTGGTGAACCAGATTGTGATTTATTACTTCTTGATGATTCAGATACTGATTTACGACTTCTTGGTGTTGCTGATGCTGATTTACGACTACGTGATCTTGATCTTGAATGATTTGATGTTTTAGAATGTTGACTTGTTTGTGATTTTGGACTATTTGATCTTGCACTATCAGCTGGTGATACCGAACGTGAACTAGAAGCACTTCGTTGACTATATTCACGTGGACTAAATGGATCTGGATTAACATGATCTGGTGATTTATTTGGACTTTTAGAACGACTACGACTTGTTTGACGATCTGGTGAATTAACAGATTGTTGTTGTGACATATCCTCTGGTGTAACACACCTTGATGATTCTGATGATCCAGAACCACTACCAGACTCAGAACCTTTATTATTAAAACAATAACAAATATATTATCATAAATTAACCTATAATTATTTTATTAAACTTAAAAATACAAAAATAAATATAATTTTTATTTTTTATAATATTTACCAGAATCTGCAGATGATCTACTCAAGGCCTTTTTACTTGGTGGCATTTTTAATTGATAAAATTATAAACAATATGTTTAGAAATAAATTGTCAAAAATACTTATGTTTTTTTTTTTTAATAATATATCAAAATATATATGTATACACAAACATCATAAAGAGAGAGAGAAAATATAAAACTGTAATACCGATCTAAAAAAAAAAAAAACGTTGAAAAGAAAGATCCCAATTGGTCTTACTGATGATACTGGATGATACCTTGATGAGGAGGTTGAGGACACACATGCGTGCGCAAATCAAGCCAGAAAAAAAAATAAATAAATAAATAAATAATAAAAAAAAATAAAAAAAATAAAAAACACACATTTGTTGTGGCAATTTTTTGATAATTTTCGCGGGCTGTCAATATCCCAAAAAAATCAGTTGTTTTTATTGCAAAAAACAGTTTAAATATTACAATATTTAACAAAAAATAATGATAATTACAAATCTGATATAACAAAAGTCTTATTCAAAGATATTAATCTTCAACATTGAGATTACATTAGACTGGTCAATAAAAAACGACACGTGGAACATTAAACAGGTTGGATCTTGTTTAGTTTGTTTAACAAAAAGTTCCATTTTTAATTGTTAATATTATTAACAACAATCAATAATAAATAATTTTATCATAATATCTTGAACCAAGTAAGTTGACAATTACTTTTTATCATACACATACTTACAATTTATTTATTTATTTGTTTGTTTTTGTTTTTTATTTGACTTGTTTTTGTCATTTTATTTTTGATAAAAATAAACAAAAAAACGATACAAATTTCTACAATTAATAATCAGTGTATTTATATAATATTAATGTGTTTTTTTTTTAATTTTTAGATTAATTTAATTTATAATTTATCAAGTTTAAATTAATATTTTGTATAATAATAAAATTAATCTAAATTATAACCAAACATTTTAAAATGTTAAAAAACAAAAACAAACAAAAACATTAAATTTATTATTTTATATTTTAATAATAGATTTATTTATTTATTATATAAATTATTTTAATTTGTTTTATTTATTATAGATTAAAATCTTCATGTGATAAATCAATGACATGCCTGCATTTAAAGTACCAGAGGTGCCAAGGCTGGGTAATAAAATTATTTCATCAGATGCAATAAACAATAAAATCCATGTACAATTATTAAATAATAAAAATAAGGTATAATATTAATTATTATGATACTGATAATCTTACTGATATATTATTTTAACTATTAAATATTTAATTTATAATTTTAATATTAAAAATAAATTAAATAGGTCAACTAATAATAATATTTTATTATTTTTTTATTTCAGTTGTATTTAGAATTTTTTATAACACATAAATCAAAACTTGAAGATATATTTAAAATGGAAATTAATAATGATTATTATAATTTAACTGAATCATTGCCAAATTTATTAAGAACAATTGATGAAATAAATCAAATTAAAAAACCAACTCATCGTGGAAAAAGAACTAAAAAATCTAAAAATATAAAAACAAATAATAATGAAAATGAAATTAATCATAATTTAATAAATTCTGAAATAATTAATAATAATGAAAATAAAACATTAAATTCTTCATCAAATATTTTAAGAATAAATATTGATGATTTAAATAAAAAAAACAATGAAGAAATCACCTTAAAACAACAAAATAATTTAATTAATAATAATGAAAATTTAATTAAAACAAAAAAACCAACACATCGAGGTAAAAGAACTAAAAAATCTAAAAAAACAAAAATTAATAATAATATTAATGAAACACAATCATCTGAAATAGAAACAAATACAATAAATAATTTACAATTATTAAAAAATGATAAAATTACAATTACAGTTATCGATAATAAAAATAATACAAATAAATTAAATAATTTAATTAATAACCAACATGTTGAAAATATAAATAAAGTGCCTATTGAAAATAATAGTGAAAATAAACCTATGAAAAATAAAAAACCAACTCACAGAGGTAAAAGAACAAAAAAAAATAAAAAAAATTGTGATAATTTAAAAGAAATAATAAATCATAATATTGAAAATAAAAATATGAATGAATCAATATATAATATAAATAATAATAATAATAATAATAATAATAATAATAATAATAATAATCACAATATTAAAACAGAAATAAATGATAAAAATTATATTTTTGATACAAATTATAAAATATATTCATCAAATAATCAACAATCATTTATTAAATCACAAGGACAAATAATTCATATACCACCTGAAATAACAATAACACCTGTTCAAAAAAAACCACAAGATATAATAACAATTAAAAATGAAAATTTACAAAATAATAATAATGAAAAAATTGATATTAAAATAAAAAAACCAACACATCGAGGTAAAAGAACTAAAAAAAATAAAATATCTAAAGAAAATATTAATAATATTAATAATAATAATGATAATGATGTTGATTCTGATAATAATAAATTAAATAATAGAAAAAGAAAATCAAAAATAATAATAAATACACTTGAAAAACAAGATGATGAAGTTGTTGATAAAATTGATGAATATTTTACAAATTTAATATATGAACCAGAATCATTTGATAAATTAAAAATTGAAAATGATGCTAAAAAATATATTGTTGTATCAAAAATAGCATTTACAAATGTAATACGTTTATTTTTTATTCATGCTAAAGTACCAACAACAGAACCAAATTTATCATCAGTTGTATTTCGATTTATGCATACTATTATTGATATACACAAAGGACGTTTTGATATGAGTGATGTTTTTTTAACAGTATGTGAAGAATTTTTTCCAATGGGAAGTTTTAATTTAATAGCATTAGTTGGTTATTTATGTGCTAAAAAATGGTTATCATTAAAATTTTTAATTAAATGTATTGATTATTATTTTACATATATATCAGAAAGTAATGCATTATTTTTATGTGTACTTATTAAAACAGTTGAAGAAAATTATGAAACACATCATTTAATTAATCAATATTGGAATAGATTTAAATCAATAACAATTAATGAATCAAAAGATTTAAAACTTGTTGCTGCTATTGAAAAATTTAATTCAACTAAAGATATATGGTCTTTACTTCCAAAATAATTTTTATTATTTTATAATCTTTAATTCATTTTTGTTTGTTTTTTTTTTTTTTTATTAATTAAATGTCAAGAAACATTCTACCTCGTTTAGAATTATTTTATATCAAATAAAATATACAATATTAAAATAATTAATTTTTTCTTTTTAATTTTATATAATTTCCTTTTTAAAATATTAATTGTTATTAATATAAATTTTTTAAATTAATTTTAGATAATCTATTTGTTTATTGATGAATTATTTATCATCATGTGAATCATACTTGAAAAAAAAGTTTAAATTATATATAAAAAAAATGTATATAATTATAGTATAAACTCTTGGAATACTTGAAGGAAAAAAAATATAAAAATTGGGCAATGACGAAGTTGGTAAGACCTGGAGCCCAGATGATGAGTCAACACTGGACAATGCATCTGTCCTTCTGATGATCTCTCATTTCCTAGAATTCGCAGCTACCCTCTCTCTCAACTTAAAATGGAATTTCGTTATATATTTCCATTCACAAGTTACGATTCATAATGAAATTGGAAGGTCAATAATCAATATCAATCCAAAAAAATAATTATTGAAAATTCATTTAAAATATTTTTCTATATTTTTTATTTTTCATCAATGAAAATTTTATTAATGAATATTTTTAATTGATTATGTTATTTAAATTATTGTTTAAAAATTTCATTAAATGACTCAATTTTATTAATTCAATATTTTTATTATAAATTTTTGACATTATTATTACCCGGAATTAAAATAAAAAAAATAAAAAAAATTACATTTATTTGGTATAGCGAGTCATCATGTGATGATTTCTTCATCGACTGTTAAAGAAAGGTAAATGTGAGTGAAATAAAAAAAAAAATAAATAAGTATCACAAGCGGCATGGATGTTGATGAATCATCATACAAGTTTTGAAAAAAAAAGATTCATTAGTTTACAAGACAAGCAAGGTACCAGTCAAGGCTAACACTGTAACAAGTGCACCACTTTGTTTATTATAAAAAACAAACAATAAACAATGATAAATAATAAATTAATTGAATATATTAAAGTTGTTAATGAAATTATTAAGATTATTTTAAAAAATGAACAGTAATTGTGGTGATAGTGGTGATGAACTATGTGGTGATGTTGAATTATTAAATTTAGATATAAAAATTTGTGAAAATAATGAGACAATTGATGATACTGTTTGTGATAATTGTGATGATAAACAAGTCATCTTGCCAACAAGTAAGAAATTATTATTTTTACATAATTATTTGTTTATTAAAAGATTTATTTTATTGATTAATTAATTTTTAAAACAGATCCGTCGAATTGGAATCAAAGTAATATATCAGCATGGTTAAATTGGTGTGGACGTAAATTTTCTATTAAAAATATTCCATCTATAAATGAATTACCAAATAATGGAAAAGAACTATTAGATATTTCATATGACAAATGGAAAAATATACCTGGTGGTAAATTATTAGCAAAACATCTTGGTTATTTACATCTTCAAGCAACTGGTATTCATTTACCAAAATTACTTCAAGAAGAATCAATTGATGGTAAATAAATAAATTATAATTTATTAATTATTATACTATTTATTTTACAAATAGAAATATAAACGTAGTATTTTTTTTTTAAATATAAATTTACCCTCGTAAATTTAAATGTCATGATTATCGATACGAAACTATATTGAATTTTGATAACATCAATGAATGACCAGTAATGCAACTTAACAATTCCCAAGGGTGAAATTTTCCACACAAAAAAATAAAGAAAACAATGAATTTTCACACATTTAACTTAAACTCACACTTGGACATCTTAATCTCGAGCAATATATTTTTTTTTTTTTTTCTGCAATCTTTTAAGGGTAAATGACATAAAAAAGTAAATATATAAATTGACCTTTCAAAGTACCACATGAGATCATCTAGATTATATATTTAAAATCTCATAAATAAAAATAAATAAATTACAATAAAATTACACAAAAAAAAGCATATAATAATTTTGAATTTATTTAATTAAAAAATTATAGTAAAAATATATTTAAAAAATGTTAAATATTGTCTGACATTAATTAAATATATTTTTGTTTTGAGTATTTTAAATTGTTGGTAATTTATAAAATAAATCAGTGTTATTATTTTGAAATAATGTCTTTATGAATAAACCATTCAAGTAAAGTAAAACTGGGTATATTTACACCTTGATATTATTTTATAAAAAATTGTGTAGATAAAAAAGACAAAAATGTTAAAAAATAAAAATATATTTATAAAATCAAGTACCAAAATTTAAAGCAGTACTATGAACAATCGTCGGATAAACTTTATTAACATATATATATTTATAAAAACTATTAAAAGCCATTTTCTTTGTCATGTTTCATCTAAACTTATAAAATTCAAACGAGATTTAAGGGTGGTAAGCTCACCACGGGATGCGGCTATATTGTTTTCTTGATGAGCTTGAAACATTCATCCCCCATTTACAATTCACGCCCCAAAAATATCCATATATATTTACTGTTTAAATTAAAAAAAAAAAAATTTATTAATTAATTTTAAATTTATAACAATTTAATAAAATTAAAATGACTATTTTTTTAAATTAAATTTATAGAAAAAATAAATTGAAATAAAAAAGAAATTAATCGAAATAAAAATTTAATGAAATTTATTATTTAAAAGAAAATCTTTTTATATTTATTTTTTTTTTTATTGAATATTATTATAGTGACATAAAGTTACTTGGGATTAGTTAGCTTTTTTTTTTTTTTATTTTTTGATAAGAGGGTGGAGAAACCCCGTTGATATGGTGGTGTAGTGGTAGTGGAAAGTAAGATGATAAGAATCATTGAAGCTAAAAATTGTTCAGATTCTCACAACACTTGCCAACAAACAGAACGTATTTTTTATTTAAATAATAAATAATTATTAATGTAAATTTTATTAACGCAAAAAGTTGTAAAAAATATTTGAATAATAATTTATTTTAATTATTTTAATTAATAAAATTTGATATAATGGATTAATTTTTTTAATAATTGAACGTTATGTGGAGAATTCAACCACACTCTTTGCATCTTCATCATCGAGATACTCGATTTGATCAATCAACAGCATCAATTATTTACAACGGTATTTAAAAAAATATATATATTTTAAATGTTTTTTTATTTTAAAAATATAATATTGTCGCGACAACAGTGAATTTGTCTGATCATGCTTTTAAGCATATATATATTTTATTTAGGACAATAATTTATTATCATTTCGTTATTATTTGGTGCCACACAAGATGTGAGAAAACGGAAATTCCTAACAACACTGTGTGTCGGTAGTTTTAAAATAAAATATATATTTTATTTTTGATCTTTATATGTTAAATCATTGTTAAAAAAAAATATATAAAATATTGGTGGTGACTTTGTTATTCAATTTTAAATCTTATCACGATAATGTCATTTAAAATTTCTCAATTTTTTTTTTTTCTCAGAAATTTATATTTTTGCGATGAAGATACGGGTGGTCATCATGTAAAATATATAAATTTAAATGTCAAAGAAAAAAAAAATAGTAATATTATTATTAATATTAAATTTACAAAAAAAAAATTAGTAAAAAAATTAAATTAAATTTACAAAAAAAAATTTTATTTTGATAGATTATTAATATCTAAAAATAATTATTTTTATTATTATTAATTAATTAATAACTGTGTATAAATTTTCATCATTAAAAATATTATTAGATTATTTATTAAATTCTATTTGATTTTATTAATTAATTTTTAAAGTAAAAAATTAATTAAATGACCTTCTTGAAATGAAAATAATTTTTTAATTTTTTAATTTTTAAAAAACTCAGATTTTAACGTAAAAATTATATTTATTTATAAAAAAATATTATTTTTATTTACTTCAGATTGTATTTCTATAGTATTTGATAAAATAAAGTATTTATTTTTTTGTTTATCTATAAAATTTATTGATAAAGTTGTGCTTTTTAAAAAAAAAACAAAAATATATTATTAAATTTTTTATGTACAGATAAAATTGTTTTTGTTATTTTAATTGTAATATTTAAAAATAATATGTGATAATAAAAATAAAAATAGATAAATTATTATTTTTTAATTATTTTATTTTATTATTTAGAAAGGTACAACCTCTTTCAGAGAACTTGTGCTCTGATTGGATCATCTGGTAACGTTGGTAACTCTGGGGCAGTCGGTGGAGGACAAGTACAACTATGGCAATTTCTTCTTGAATTGTTATCAGAATCATCAAATTCATCTTGTATAACATGGGATGGTAATAATGGTGAATTTAAACTTACTGATCCAGAAGAAGTTGCACGTAGATGGGGTGAAAGAAAAAGTAAACCAAATATGAATTATGATAAATTATCAAGAGCACTTAGGTAAAAATTTTGCATTATTATTTTTGATTTTAAATAAATTTCAAATGTTTGTTTAATTATTACTTATTAATTGATTTTATTTTGTTAATTTTTTAGATATTATTATGATAAAAATATCATGACAAAAGTACATGGTAAAAGATATGCATATAAATTTGATTTTCATGGTTTAATGATGGCTTGTCAAGCACAAGCTGGTGTTACTTTTGAATCATCAACATCATCAAGTATTACATCTCAATCTCATCATTTATATTCACCTTTATCATTAAATTCAACTCAAAATGTTGTATCAATATTGACACCAGAAAGATCAACTCAATCATCAACAAATCCTTCAACATCAAGTCATTGTTGTTGGCCTTATCCACAATATTCACCACCACCATAAATATTTTCTAAATATTTTTTTATCTATATTGTATATATAATGTTGTTATAATCATATGCTCAATTTATTAATATCAATCAAAATGTACCTAATGAATTTTAAATAATAATTATTATTTTATAAAAATTAAATGAAATTTACAAATTTTGTCTTTTTTAGTTTAGAAAATTTTGTTGGATTTTTATTTTTCTACTATTTAATTGATGAAAATAATTACTTGAAATTTTTATATAATATATATTAGAAATAATACTAAAAAATATAAGTACATTAAAAAATTATGAAAAAAAAAAAAATATTAATTAATCAAAAGCTAGATGTCAACTTTTTACGATTTTTTAAAAAATATTTCATTGATATTTTTTTTTCCTGTAATCAAACAAAAAGAAGAAATTATTTGAAAATTTTACAGGATATACTAGAAATAATAGAAAATATTTATAGATAAAAAAATCTATAAAATAATATTTTTTTTAAACAGAAAAAAATTAAACAAAAGCTAAAAGTTGTTGATTTATTATTTTTCCATTTATTTTATTAATTTCTCTATTAAAATTAAACATAAAAAAAAAATTACTTGAAATTTTAATACTAAAATAAATTATTTTATAATCTCTATGAATTAATTTTAATTATTTCTATATTTTTTATCGAAATTTTTTTGAATATAAACAACCATTTTTTATTTGAAGCGCCACTATTTATAGACGATAAATCTGGTAACTGCCAAAGTGACACCACAAACTCTCTCACACACAAACAATACAGTTTATCAATAAGTATATTTATTTTATTTTCTTTTGTTATATTATTTATACATATAAATAAAAAAATAAACAATTATCAAATTGTTAAACTTGATTAAAAAAATTGTCAATTAAATAAACGAGTTTGTATACAAACAATTTAAAATGGGTGATGTAAAATCATTTTTGCATCAATGGTGTGCAAAAAATAGTAAAGAACCAGCATTTGATGTCAGACCAACCGGTAAATAATAAATATTAAATATAATAAATGAAATATAATGTTTTAAATATATAAATAAACTTAAATTTATAATTAAAAATTAATTTTAGGACCAAAACATCGACAACGTTTTTTATGTGAACTTCGTGTTATTGGATTTGATTATGTTGGTGTTGGTAATTCAACAAATAAAAAAGACGCTCAAGGAAATGCATCTCGTGATTTTATAAATTATTTAGTACGAATTGGTAAAGTTAATCCAAAAGATGTACCAGCTGATGTTAATCCATCAACAATAACACAAGAATTAACACAAACATCATCATTAACACCATCAACATCAACAACATTAGAATTAAATGTTAATGCAACACCATTTAGATCTGTATTTCAAGATGGAATGGGACCAAATGATATTGGTCAAGCATACAGACCATATAATCAACAAGGACAAAAAGATTATACATATATTGATCGTATTGCTGAACAAAAACGTGTTGAAGATGCTGAAGATGTTGATGTTAATGCTGGTATACATGGTAATTGGACAATTGAAAATGCCAAATCAAAATTACATCAATATTTACAAACAATTAAAGTTAATACTGATTATAAATATACACCAGTTGGTCCAGATCATACAAGGTATTATAATGAATTTAAAAAAAAAATTTTTTATTATTTTTATTTATTTTATAAACACCTCTTTTTATTAAAAAAAAACTTAAAATATATATATCTATATGAATATCCTCAGAAGGACACTTTGTAGTACACAAAAAAAATATATATATTTATATTAATAATTAAAATTAATTTAAAAAAAAAAAAAATAAAAAAGAGGCAATTTATAATATAACCAAAATTTCCATTGAAATTAATTATTCAATGAAAAATTTGGGATTAATTAATTGAAAAAACAAAAAACCAATACAAATAAATTGTGTACTACAATGTGGCCTTGATTCAACTTTTTTTACATGGTAAGTCTATAAAATATGTAAACAAATATATTTAAAAAAAAAAAATAAATAAATCATATAACAATATGAAAAAATTTTAATATTATTTGTTTAAATAAATTTAGGAGTTTTGTAGCTGAGATGACAATTTATGTTAAACAACTTGGTAGAAGTAAGTATTAATAATAAATTATTTATTAATAATAATTTTGTTTATTAAAAATTAAATTATATTTTTTTATCAACAGATATAACTGGTCATGAAACTGGTTCAAATAAACAAACAGCATCAAAAAGTTGTGCTTTATCAATAGTACGTCAACTTTATCATCTTGGTGTTATTGAAGCATTTACTGGTACATTAAAAAAAAATCGTGATGCTGAACAAATGAAACCATATCCAGTTAAATTATCACCACAACTTGTTAATGATATTAATGAAACTTTAGCAGCACTTGAAATTCAACCAATTGATGTTCATTCAATTCCAGCAGTAAGTTGATGCAAAAATTAAATAAATAAATTATATTATAAATTAATTTATAAAAATATTAAATGATAATTTTATAGCCAATGAAAATGGATCAAAATAATGATGATGAATCTGGTTTTTCATCATCAAATACTGGTATATCATTAATAACTGAACATATATTGGATGATTTTATATCATCAGTACCACAACCAGCTGGTGTTGTATCATGGTCACCACCACAAGAAAATTGGAATCCATGGACTGGTTGTAATATTGATGAAGGACCATTAGCAACAATGTCATTGGATAAATTATCAAAAGATATGATGGAAGAAAATCGTGAAACATTAAAACAACATCAAGGTTTACAAGAAAGTATAAAACAACGTTCATCATTACCAGTATTTTTGAAAAAAAATGAAATAATGGCAGCAATAAATGATAATCCAGTAATAATAATAAGAGGTAATACTGGATGTGGTAAAACAACACAAGTATGTCAATTTATACTTGATGATTATATTGCATCAGAACAAGGTGGTTATTGTAGTATTGTTGTAACTCAACCACGTCGTATATCAGCAGTATCTGTTGCTGATCGTGTTGCTAATGAAAGATGTGAAAATCTTGGTCAATCAATTGGTTATTCAGTACGTTTTGAATCATGTTTACCACGTCCATATGGTAGTATTATGTTTTGTACTGTTGGTGTATTATTACGTAAACTTGAAGGTGGTTTACGTGGTGTATCACATGTTATTGTTGATGAAATACATGAAAGAGATGTTAATTCAGATTTTATAATGGTATTATTACGTGATATGATACATCATTATCCAGATTTACGTGTTATATTAATGTCAGCAACAATTGATACAACATTATTTAGTCAATATTTTAATGATTGTCCAATAATTGAAGTACCTGGTAGAGCATATCCAGTACAAGAATATTTTCTTGAAGATTGTATACAATTAACAAAATTTGTACCACCAATGGATTCTAAAAAACGTAAAACACGTGATGCTGAAGAAGCAAGTTTTGCTGATTCTGGTGAACCAGATGAAAATTTAAATAAAATAATTGATAATCATTATGATGAACGTACTAAAAATTCAATGTCACAATTATCAGAAAAAGAAATTAGTTTTGAATTAATTGAATCATTATTACAATATATTAAACAACAAGATATACCTGGTGCTGTATTAGTATTTTTACCTGGTTGGAATATAATATTTGCACTTATGAAACATTTACAACAACATCCATTATTTGGTAGTAATTCATATATTATAATACCATTACATTCACAATTACCAAGAGAAGATCAAAGAAAAGTATTTGATTCAGTACCATCACATATAACAAAAGTAATATTATCAACAAATATTGCTGAAACATCAATAACAATTGATGATGTTGTATATGTTATTGATTCATGTAAAGCTAAAATGAAATTATTTACATCACATAATAATATGACAAATTATGCAACAGTATGGGCATCTAAAACAAATTTAGAACAAAGAATGGGTAGAGCTGGACGTGTTAGACCTGGTTTTTGTTTTCATTTATGTTCACGTACACGTCATTCAAGAATGGATCAACATATAACACCAGAAATATTTCGTACACCATTACATGAACTTGCATTAAGTATTAAATTATTAAGACTTGGTAATATTGGACAATTTTTATCAAAAGCAATTGAACCACCACCAATTGATGCTGTTATTGAAGCTGAAGTTATGTTACGTGAAATGAAATGTCTTGATAAAAATGATGAATTAACACCATTAGGTAAAATATTAGCTAGATTACCAATTGAACCAAGATTAGGTAAAATGATGATACTTGGTTGTATATTTAAAGTTGGTGATGCATTATCAATAATGGCTGCAAATAGTACAACATTTCCTGAAGTATATAATTTAGGTCCTGATATGAGACGTTTATCAATGCAACAAAAATGGTTTGCTGGTGCACGTTATAGTGATCATGTTGCAATGTTACATGCATTTCAAACATGGGAAGAAGCAAGAAGTGGTGGTGAATATGCTGAACAAATGTTTTGTGAAACAAAAGGTTTAAGTATGCCAACATTACGTGTTACATGGGAAGCTAAAAATCAATTACAAGGTTTATTACAACAAACTGGATTTCCAGAAACAACATTATGTCCAATACCATTAAATTATCAATCTGGTGCTGATATTAAATTAGATACAATAACAGCATTATTATGTATGGGATTATATCCAAATGTATGTTATCATAAAGAAAAAAGAAAAGTATTAACAACTGAATCAAAAGCAGCATTAATACATAAAACATCTGTTAATTGTAGTAATTTTGATCAAAATTTTCCATTTCCATTTTTTGTATTTGGTGAAAAAATAAGAACAAGAGCAGTATCATGTAAACAAATGACAATGGTATCACCAATACATTTATTATTATTTGGTTCAAGAAAAGTTGAATATATTGATAATATTGTACGTCTTGATAATTGGATTAATTTAGATATTGATCCACAACATGCTGCATCAATTGTTGCATTAAGACCAGCATTAGAAAGTTTTGTAATACGTGCATCAAATAATCCAGATGCAATACTTGATATAAGTCCACTTGAAGAAAAAGTATTATCTGTTATTAAATCATTGTGTAGTATGAATGCTGGAAGATATGAAATGGAACCAATAACATCTGGTGGATTTCAATCAAGAAGACCACCAAGAGGTCATAATACTGGTTTTTCAAATGATGTACCAGCTAAATTAATGCGCAGTGATAATGATTACAGAGATAATCACAGAGGATACTCTGGATACAATGATTACAGAGGGCAAGGAGGATTCAGAGGTCCACCACGTGGTGGTGGTGGTGTTGGTGGTAATAACAGTGGCTACAGAGGTTCATCTGGAGGAGGTGGTGGTAGTTTCAGAGGAAGTTATGGAAATCGTGGTGGTGGTGGTGGTGGATTTGGTGGACCATCAAATCGAGGATATCAAAACAGATATTAATTGATATAATAAATGTTTCATTTTATAATTTAATATTCTCTAAAATAAAAATAATTTTTCGTCAATAATAATTTGTTTTATTATTAATTTAATTTTTTATAAATACATTTTTTTTTTCTAAATTTTATAATTTATTATTTCAACTTTTTTTTTTTTTTTTATTTCCAATGATGATTGAAGACAATAAAAAAAAAATAAAAACAAAAATTTAATCATTGTTATTTAAATATATTATTTCATCATAAAATAGTATGCTTTTTTTTTTTTTAAATTTATTACAAAATGTTTATTTAAATATTTATTTTTAAAACACGTGCAAATAAAAAAAAAATATATATACAAATTATACATCGTGCTTAATCATGTCATTAAAATATAATAAAAAAAATATATTAAACAGTTATGAACACGTACTTGAGACAACAAAAGTTAAATCATTGTTTAAAAATGACATAAATATAGCAATTTGTGTTTTAATTTTTTCAGTATTATTTGAAGTTTCAAATAAATCACATTACTTAATAAATTAATTTTTATAAAAAATGAAACAAAGTAAGTAATATAATTATATTTGTTAAATTACTAATTTAATTTTTAATTAATTTAATACAATTTTAGAATCAACAATAAATGGATTTATATTATTATTAATTTTACAAATAACATTGATAACAAGCCAAGAAGTCTCTGACCCTGTGTTACTCTCAATAAGTGACACAATTACAACCTATTCTCCAACTTCATTTGCTTCCGAAATTTCAACCATTGAATCAACTGCTGCCATTGAATCAGCTACAGTTGTTGAGTCTAAATTAGCACCAGAAAACTCAAATCAAGAAGTCACAACATCAAAATCACCTTGTGATGAAAATATGTCAGAAAAACTTTATTCATGGTGGAGAAATGAAACATCATTGAGTTTATTTTGGTTTTCAAAAAATACAACATTTACACATTATATTGTCAGTATAGATCCACCTGATTCAATTGAACCAATTTACATTATTAAAAAAAATGATATTAAACCATTTGATAAAACAAATGTTGCTTTTAATGATCTACATTCATCTACATTTTATAATATAACTGTTAAAAAAGCTTATGGTGCTAAAATATTATCTGAAACAAATAAATATTGGGCAACACAACCAGCTCAACCATTTAATTTATATGTTGATCAATCATCAATAACTCCAACAAGCTTTCATATTTATTGGGACACTGAAAAAATATCATCTGGTCCTGATTATTATATACTTTCATTAAAAATTAATAATGAAGTTTATTTTTATAGACATCTAGATGGAAATCATGATAATGAATATGAATTTAAGGATCTTCGTTCTGATACAAATTATACTGTTGAATTAACAACAGTATTTAATCAAGAATCAAGTAATCCAGCTGTTACAAATGTGTTTTTATCAAGTAATAAACGAAACATGACTAATTCAGATATACAAAATAATACTGAAATACCTCCAAGAAGACTAGATTAGTATTTCTAGTCTTCTTGAATACCATCAACTACTTTATATAATTAAAAATAATTAAACAAATTTATACAAATTATTTTTTACATTAATAATAATTGTAATTTATCAGTATATTTTATTTTTTATAATATCAATCACAAAATTTAACACAAACAAGTATATTTTATCAAAAATAATATTGCCAAAGCAAATGCAAAAATATGAATAAATTTTATCTTTTTTTTTTTTTTTTTTTTATTAACAAAGCTTAATTAAATATATATATTTTTTTTGTGCTGAAAAAGCTTTTAATTATTAATTTTATTCTTACAACTAATTATTATTATTATTATTTTATATTTTATTTGTCATTAAACTGGCTTTGCAAGCAAAATTGAAATATATTATTAAAATTATTTCAAAATTTAATTATCAACAAGAATTTCATATTCAGCAAATGGTACTTCACTACCACCAAATGGTATATAACATACACTGTGTGATGCTTGTACTTTTCCAATAGTCATTGTACCTTCATGATTAACTCTACCAACAAATAATGGTTCACCATCTTCAGTTTCACCAGCTGGTATTGCATTTGATGGAATATCACCACCACTTGCAGCAACCCAATTACCATTACAACCACAAAGTACCTATTATTAAATAATTTAAATTAATATAAAATATTTATTTATAATAATTAATAATTATAAATAATTTATAAATACCTGATAATCAGATTTTCCATGTTCTTCACCACCCCAAGCAATATAACAAACACCATGACTTGGTTTAAGTTTACCAGGAATAACAGCACCTTCATGATTTGCACGAGCAACATAAAGTGGTTCACCATCATCACCACCTTCAAGTGAACCTGGTGGAATAGTACCTCCAGATGCATCACACCAACAAATTGAACCACTTGATGTTAATTCAGCTGGTGCTGATGGTACAGATGCATTTGAATCTAACAAAAAAAAAAATCAAAAATAAATTATTATTTTTAAAATAAATTTACACAAAAAATGTTATAAATACGTTAAAAAATTATTTAAATATCAAATTAATTAAAATTTTTTATATATTATTTACAAAATTAGTTTAAAACATGAAAAAAAAATAATAAAATTTTTTTAATTATTTGGCATATAGCTAATTTAGTGGATTATTTTTTTTTTAAAAAACTTTAAAAGCATGTAATAATTATCTTTTTTTTTTTCTTACGATCAGTATGATCTCCAATGCATATTGCTGTTGAAATAAAATAGTATTTTAATATTTATTTATAATTAAATTTAAATATATTCAACTGACCTTCAATAAGCCATTCGCCTTGAGATCCCCAAGCTGTACAAACTCTGTTAAATAAAATAAATAAATATTATTATTTATAAATTATAATAAAAAAAAAAGTAGCAGTAGTATATTATTTATTAAATTTTGTTTATTAAATAATCATACTGACCCAAAGTGAGTTATATCAAATGGTTCAGGATCAAAATAACTCAATATTGCTGATGGTTCACCTTCTTTTCCAACACTAATTTGTCCATCACCCCATCTTAAATATCAAAATTTAATTAATATATTATATTTATAAATTAAAAAAATTAAAATTTACCTTATCCAAAAACCTCTGAGTTCATCATTACTAAGAATTGCTGGAGTATCTTCTTGTGATACATCAGGTTGAGTTTTATTTTTTCGAATGACTGATTTACTATTTCCCCATCCACCAATAAATACCTAAATGATATTAACAAATTATATTAAAAATAAATATCAATAAATTAGTAATTTTATTAACAAAAATAAAAATAAAATTTACCTCGTAAATTGGTTGATCATCAGATGGACCAGTTGTTAATGCAATATGAGCATCATTTGGTGCTTTAACACGAAATTGTAATTGACTACCAGATGCTGGATAAAATGTGTATGCCAATTTATCCTCAGTAGTAAGAGCTTTAAATAAATAATAATAAAAATTATTTAAATAATATATTTATTTATAATTATTTATATTTATTCATTTTTTTTTTTAAATTTTTTTATTATGTACTTTGATTTGAGTAACCTAGTTTTAAAAAAAAATTTATTAAGTAATAAAATGATAATGAAAATTGTTATGTACAAATGTGGGTGTAAATAGACTAATGCATATAAAATAATAAAATAAAAAAATTTAATAAAAACTAGGTCATTCTAGGATACTCTTAGTAAAAAAATTCTAATCAATAAATTGACATATTATGTCAGCAATTTAACAAGTAAACCCACATCTCTAGATTTAATCTTCAACAAATAAAATAAATATTTATAAAAAAATAACAATAATATAATTTTTAATTTAAAAATTTATAAATAATATTTTTTGGATTTTTATGTGAATTGTTCATTAATATAAAATCAATGCCAACAAAAAAAAAAAAACAACTTGAGTTAGCAATTGACCTTTTGATGATGAGAAACATGATAATTTTATTGATGACATCAGATGATATTTATTATAATTAAATAATCAATTAATTATTCATAAACTCATTAGTAATATTAAATTAATAATAAATATATAAATTGAATCAAAAATATCATTATTAATTTAAAAAAATTAATAAGTTTTTGTAAAAATTATTTACAAATTTATAACTGGGTCATTTAATTAACATAACAATCATTAAATTAGTCTAATTTAGATCAATTTTATATTATTGCATAATCACTTGAAATATATTTCAATTATTTTTAAAAATTATTTAAATCTGACACATTGAATTATATAAATATTATTTTGTTTTTTATTTTTTTTTTCGATTTAAATTTAAAGCCAAGTAAGTATTTATTTTTTTTTTTTGTTAATAATAATATTATGATTTTTATCACACCTGTTATTTAAATATATATTTTTCATTAGTAAAAAAATACTTTGCATAGAATTGCATAGCAACAGAAATTTTATTGTAGAAAAGACACTATTTTCGCTTGGCTAGCCAAACACAAACAAAATTGTTTTTAAAAAAATATTATTATTTATTTAACAGAAGCAATATGAGAATAAAAATAATGTCAATGACCTTCTATAGTAACTATAATATAAATTATTTAAATATAAACATATAACAATTGTATATTTAATTACAAAATAATATAATACTTGTTTTATAAAAAAAAATTATAAATAAAGATATATTTATTTTCTAGGAAATACCTTGAATATTAATTATTGAAAAAATATTTTTATTGCATACTTGTTTAGATAATTAAAATTTATATTTATATATTGTGTTTATAAAAACATTAAAATATAAATATAGATGAGTTGAAATATTTTTCTATTTTTCTATTTTTCTATTTTATGTTTTAAATATGTTTCAAGGACAAATACTGTTTGTCATAAAAACGTAGTTGAATTTACAAAATAATATTTATGCATTTATTAAAATTTGTAGCTAAAGAAATTTATGATAAAAAATTAATTATTTTATAAATTTTTATCAGTTAAAATAGCCAGTTGAAATTTTAGTGAATAATTTTGTAAAATAAAATTTATAAAAAAATGAATATAATTATATTTTAATTGTTTATTAAATTTATCTTGAATATAATTTAAAAATACTTTTATAAATATTTTTAAAATTATTATTAAAGATATTTTTATTTAATTTTTTTTAATTATAATTTTAAATAATAATTAATAATATAAATAATAATAAACATGATGAAAAAAATGCCGGCCGGTAAAAATATATAAATTTCTTGTCAAACTAAATCGAAACCCCACCCAAAGAAATAAATATATTTATATTTAGAATAACACTCAATACATTTACCAAATTAAATTCTCTAAATGAACTTTGATTTATATATAATACTAATCTTATTTTGATTTAAATATTTAATATTGATAATTTATCAAAAACTAAAAGACGCAGCCATTAAATATATAAACTTGTAGAAAAAAAAAAAACAAACTTGAAAGTGAAAAAATAAAACGAAATTTTTTTTTTTTTTGTAGAAATCGAAATTAATTTCGATTGTAATTAAAATTAATTAAATTAATGATTGATTTAATTTTATAATATTTTATTAATGTTTACTTACAGATAGCCATATTTTTGATTTTTAAATATAAATATTTTTACTTTAAATATAAAATATATCCGTTTGTTTCGAGTTGCAACGTTTTACTGGATGCGATCACAACTGTCTGGATCATTTTCGATCCCACTTTTTTGAATAACATACAAAATAACTCAATACGCAAGCGCTTTTTTATATTTTTATTTTTTCTAATTAACGTATATCATAATTATTACTATTTCTATGACTCACTATTCAAATGATGATGATTATTTTATCTATATTATTTATATAAATTAAAAAAATAATTTTTATAATTTTTAATTGTATTAATTAATTTATCAATGTATTTTAAAAATTTTTATTAAATTTTATAAATAAATTATTACCTAATAATTATTGTAAAATATTAATTAAAAAAATTAATAAATTCTATTTGTAAATTTGTTTTATAAATCACGATTTCGAAATGGAAATATCGAAATTTTATTGTTAAATTAATTTTTGTAAATTTGCATTCTTAAATTGTTTAATATAATTATAATTAGTTGATTGTATTTATAATTATTGATTTATTTTATTGTTTTAAATAATGTCTAGTTTATCAACAATGTTTAACTATTGATTAAATAAAAGTTTCTTCATCCAGTTGAGAATAAAAAAGAAATCGTTTTTATACAATGTTGATATTTTTAAATAAAATTGTTTAATATATAATTTTATTTTATTTAGTTACTTTAAAAAATCAATTATTAAATTTTATCACACTAACAAGTCGAAATTTTCATTGACCTAATGAAAAAAAAAAAAAGAACAAACTGGTTTGTGAAATAAAAAGAGGTCAACTTAAAAGTAGCACAAATCACAAACCGTGATAGCAAGAAATTAAAAATTCAAAACCCATTAAATTCTTTAAAAATAAACTATTTTATTTAATTTTTTTTTTGCACGGGTTAAACAAAATACCAGCTTATTAATATATTAAATTTCAAATTATTACTTTAAAAAATTAATCGAAATAAATAGAAAAAAAAAAAAAACAATTATTTAAATTGTTAATTAATTTATTATAAAATTTTAAATATTAATTTTTTTTAAATTTATTGTAAAAAAAAATTTACATTTTAAATAATCATTAAAAAAAAAAATTATACATAAAAGTTTATTTTTAAACATTGTACTCAATTTTGAATTTACAAAAAATAATTTTATTTCCATCACGGTCTGGGATATATGCCATTGACCGCTGACTCTTAACACTTCTTATACCATGATGCTAAATGTAAATAAAAAAAAAAAATAAAAAATAATATTATAAACTAATAATAAGTCAGTTAAAATTCAAACTTATACATGTAATAAATTAAAATATTAAAAATTAAATATTTGTAAAATTTAAAGATCTAAATTTAAAACCAAATGAAAAAAAAAAAAAAAAAAAAAAAAAGTACCATTTGCATAAATAAAAAATTCAATGAAGAGACAATAACCACGCCTTTAAAACACACCTTTTCCTTTGACATTAAAATTGTAATACTTCATTAAATTAAACAACGCAATATAATTCAATTAACTTATCAAATAAAATAAAAAAATAAAAAATTTCCATCTAATTTTATTTAATCATTCATCAGTTTAATAATTCGATTGGTATAATTCATAAATTTAATTATCTATACAAACATTCCAAGATGAAATTAACATGAAATTTTTTTTTCTTATTAAATAGCTATGTTTTACTCAATTTTTTCTACAAAGAAATTTCATTTTGTGATAATTTATAATTAAAAAAAATATATATTAATTCAACTTGCAGGTATAATATTTTAAAAATGTGTTTTCTAAAAGTGTAGTAACCCCAACAGCATATAAATGTTTAAACTTGTTTTAACAACAACAAAAACAACAACAACAACAAAAAAACCGGTTTTTCAATGAGAATTATAATGTATATATATAAATATATTCACATAGTCTACAGATAAATCGAAGAGTCAATACTGACTCATTACTTTCTTATATAAGCTTCTGAATTTCACAATATTAACATGACATTTTGTTATAAAAATATATTATTATTATATACTTAATAATAAATATAAATAAAGTTTAAATTTTTAAATATTTAATTATTATATGAATAACTATATTATGAATTTAGTTTTATTTTTAATATTTTAACCTTGAGATTCAGGTTTTATAAGACCGGATTTTATAAATCAGGATATGGAAACTTGTTGAGGATAAATATGTTTTTAGGCTGTAATTTTAAATATAAATAAATAAATTTTTATAATTATTATTTATTTTATTATCAGAAACATATATATAAAATTTCTGATAATAATTTATTTTTATTTTTTTTAATTCCAACAGTGGAAATACATGTATTATATCAAATGACATTAATCTAAAATCTAAGAAAAAATTGTATATAAGTATATGTATAATGATTGATTACAAAATCTAAAGACACAAATTTATTTGTTTCAATATATTTTTAAAAATTTTATTTCAATAAAGTATAATAATAATATTAATGAGGGGTTTAAACGTCGTTATTTATAAAGTATTATTAATTAATAATTCTTTTAAAATGAAAATGAAGTTAATGTTTTAAATAAATTGCGATTTTTTAAATATGCAAGTGCGTGATTATATAAATTTGTTATTAATATTTTAATGAAATTTAATTATATTGCATTTTATATTTTGATTATTATTTTTTTATTATTGTGTTTATTTAATTTAATTTATTAATACTCAATCAATTGTGCTGAATTTATTAAATTTTATATAAATATTAAAATGTTAATAAAAATTAATTAAACATAAAAAAATAAAAATTATGTTTAATTAATTTATATATAAACAAAAACCTCCGTAAAAAATGTTATTATTAATTTTAAGGCATCAAATTTTAATGGTGTTTATTTTAATCATAACTTATTCGGAGGACGGATTGTGATTTTTTTAATTAATAAATTATTATTAATATTATTTATATATAATTTAATAATAAATTTATATTTTTTTAAAAATTATTTTATATTTAATATAACAATCACATTTTTGTAATGGAAAAATAAAATAAAATAATTACATAAAATTTATTTTAATTATGAAATAATAAAAAACATAATTAATTTTTAAATATATATCGAAAGCTTTAATTGTTAAATTAATCTTTGTAAATCTATGCTGTTCTAAATATTTATGTTTGTGTATATATTTAATATTTAATTTGAATCCTGATTATTAATTTTTTTTTTTTTTTGAAATAAAAAAAAATCACTCTCCTTCCCCCCCGTCTTAACCCCCCCGTAATAGCCGACAGAAAAAATTCCCATTTCGTTATAAACCGTTGATTGGCTGCAAATTCATCATCGAAAAATATTTAAAAACTTCCACACTCGCGAAGTTGACGATTTCCAAGTGGAAGAGGTGGACGAAAGTTGTTGATAACCTGTTGAATAAAATTGTAATTAATTATTAAAAAATTGATTGATATTTTTAAATATTATTGTTGAATTTGTTGGTCATTATGATTAAATGACATTTCGACAGTTACATCTCAACTCAGACATTTCGATTTACATTATTTCGAATTTTTTGATTTCGAAATTTTAATTTACCACAAATATAAAAAAGATTGACTTGAAATTTTGTGAATAGAATTGTTGGATTTAAAATGTCAAAATTAAAATGTGAATTAATTGAAAGAAAAAATACCAGATAAAAAAATATATTTTATAAATTTAAAATAAAAAATATAAAAAACTTACAGCTCCATGATTTTCATGACATGGACATTCTTCACCTCTTGGAAATTTTCTCAAATTACGAAATATATTGAGCTGATGATGTGAAACTTCTATAAATTTTTTAAAAAGTACCCAAGTTACACTTTCATTGCATGGTGGTGTTGTCAATGAACCAAGATAAGTCCAGTATCCATTATCATCTAATTTACAAAAAAAAAAACACTTAATAATTAACATAAAAAAAAAATAACAATCAACAATAATAATCAATAAACTAACATCAATAAAATTTAGCTCAATAAAATAATTATATAAAAAAAACAATAATTAGCATTATAATATATCTTATATTTAACAATTAAATTATAAACAAAGCTGTTTTTTTTTCTTCTTAAATATTCATTTGTGACGTGGTATTTTTATTTTTTTTTATTTTTTATTTTTGTTGAGGGCATAATGTTAATCATGCAAATTATTTTAGCATAGTGGTGCTATCGTGTTGCTTATCACAATATTATACAGGTATTATATTTTTCTTTTGTTATATTATTATTTTTTTCTTTATCATTTTTATTTATATAAGTATATTTTGTTTTTTTTTTTTTTTTTTTTTTTAAGAATAAAAAGTATCATTGTGTTTGGATTGTAATTAACATTAATTAATTAATATTAAATTATTATTAATAATATATGTATTTATCAACAATTAGACAATGATGCGTGCACATGAAGGTTTCTTGTTACCAACCTTGAAATGCACATTTTTTATCCGGACGTATTATTCTGTCTGCCCATCTCATACATGGATTAATACATCTACCAGCACGTCCACCTCGTACTATTATTAGTTCAATAATCGAACCCCCAAGTGTCAGGTTAAATTACATGATTAATGTATTATTATTTCAATTATTTATCATGATTCATTAATTTAAATATTTTTAATACAATTATTCCTTTTATTAATTAAATTTTCCCAGTAAAAATATTTTTGTTTTTCATTTTTAATTAATATTTTATAATTTTTTTATTTTTTTTTAAACTAGTATTTAATTATTTAATTTATTATTTATCAATAATAATATATATTTTTTTTTATAATATTATTAATTTTAACTTACCAGGAAGAAGTTTACTTGGATCAATTGGATCAACAATATCGACAACTTCGTCCTTGTGAGATACATAAGGCAACATTCGAGCAATCTTTTCCATTTCTTCATGTGTTTTTCCCACCTGTTAAAATTTAATTTATATAATTAATTTTTTTTTTGGTAAATAATATCAAATAAATATATGTATTGGTAAATTTAAGTTATAAATAATATATTTTGTTTACTTGAATAACAAAAATTTACATTTATAATTTTGTTTGTATTTTTTATTTTTATATATCACAAAATATATTTAAAAATACATGAAAAAGTCTTTTGATTTAATCACAAAGACAATGAATAAATAAATAAAATATAAATAATAAAATAGTTTCTTTTTTTTTTTTTTATATCATTTGATTTTATAAATTTTATAAAAATTTATATATTTTTTTTTTTTTTGTCTTTATTTATATTCAAGGCTAAAAAATTGTCATTTACAGTATAATTTATTTTTTTTACTACCTGTAAAATTAATCTTGTGGATAAAGATGAGTCATAAGGAAAAAAAAAATTGTTTTTTATCATAAAAAAAAAATAACGAGCAATAATATTAATGTGTATCGAAATAATGCAAATGACTAATTTCGAATCTACGTATGTTTTATATCTTTTATGTAACTTTACTATTTTAACTATTATTTTTTTTATTATTTTCATTTACTCTAGAAATAAGTAGTATTACATAGATCAAATGTTTAAATTCCACAATTTTTTTATTTATTTATTTCCGACAGAATAAAACTGAGGAAATATTATCAAGTTACCTAACAACGAACAAATTCATTTACGTTTTTTTTTTTTTCAAATAAAAATTAACAAATAATAATAAAAATCAAATTGAAATTTTACAAACAATACCTAAACCTTGAATATAAAAAAAAAATAAAAAAAGGGTTATTTTGTTTTATTAGTTTATAAAAAATAATTCAACAATGTCATTGTTTTTTTTTTTTTTTTTTTAAAGATTAAATATAAAATAGGGATTTAAAGTCATACTGAAGACTGTAAAGTATACATGAAATATTGATAATGTATTTATTTATGATGAATTCAAATAAAAAATAATCTAAATTTAATAATAAAAATAAATAAATAATCAATTGTTTAAATTTATTATTTGAAATAATATTTAATATTTTATTTATTTATTTAAAATACCTTGAGAAAAACACCAAGAACAGCAAGACCATCTGGTGCTTTAGCAGCTTCAGCAAATGTACGATATTTTGTTGTGTTCCAATGAACAAGATGTAACTGTAAAAAAAAAATAATAATAATTAATTATTTTTATAAAATAATAATTAAATACATATGATAATAATTTATTTTTTAAAACAAAAGATTTATTAACAATGAAATTAAATAATAAAGAAATAAAAATTGTGTTGATATTTTAAATTAATGTCGTATATTATCGTGTTGATTGTACGTAGTTGATCCCCTCTCAAATAAATTGACAAATATTGTCAATTGTGTACTTAATATTGAGCATAATTTACTCAACATATGTAGTTTTATTAAATAAAAATAAAATAATAATAGCAATATGTGTTTTGAGTAATAATAATTTCAATTTTAATTATAAAAAAAAAATATATATATATTTGTATGATTAAATTAAACGTAGTTTTATTTGTTCATATACAAATCAAACATAAAAAAAATTAATTTATATATTTGATTGATCATTTAAATTGGTAAAAAAAATAAATAAATCAATTTTAACATCTGAATAAAATCAAATAAAAAAAAAGAATTAAAATAATAATAAATTTTTGACAAGAATTAAGATAAGATGATATATTTTTTATTTTTTGACAGTTGATGAATTTATATATTTATTTAATTAATTTAATAAATGATGTATTATTTGACAGTTGATGAAGACAGCCTTGAAATAAGATTTAAAAAATTAAAAAAAAATAATTAAAATTGTTATTTAAAATTAAAATAATACAACTATTATTATTTTATAAAAAATAATTAATTTTATAAATTTATTTTTTTTTTTTTTCAACAACAGAGAGTTTAAATTTATTAGCATTAACTTTCACATTTAATGCAACTTGATAAAATAATATGTTAATTGTATCATTAAATATTTACAATAATAGTTTGAATATAAATTTAGAAAACTTTTTAAGCTACTTTTAAAATAATAAAATATAATTTATTTATTTTTACCTCGCCAGCGAAAGCTTGTCCATCAACTGTATGTTCAGAACCACGTGAATCACTACAACCCCAGTGGCAATGATACTGCTCAAGTTTATAAATATCATCCATCAATGGTCCACCACTTAAAACTGTAAATAATAAATTATAAATAATAAAAATTAATAATATAATTTGATTAACTAAATAACACACTTTGTTGTTTGTTTGTTTTTATTTGTTTTTTTAATCGAAATTTAATTAAAAAAACAAATCGAAATAAACATTAGAAAATTTTAAATACATAAAAAAATTAATTGCAAAAATAAAAAAAAATTATAATTATTATTTTTTATATAATTTTATTTAATAGTAGAATTATTATTATTTTTTTCTCTATTAATATAAAGAATTTATGTTCTCATTTTATCACTAGTTTAAACCGGATATGATTAGCAACAATCATCATTATCAACATCACGTGAAAGTCATAAACATTCATAGAAATAATAAGTAAAAATAATTTAAAATAATATTATTTATAATTTTTATCCATGACAATGAAAAAAAAAATATATATATATATAAAAATGATTAAAAACTTTCTCAAAATAAAATATAAAATTAATAATTGAAATTTAAATACTTTATTTAAATTTTTTTTTAAAAAATTTATATTAACGGATATAAGTGTTTATAAATTGTAGTTTTACTTGAATTTTCCGGTATAAATGTGAGGGTGATAATCTACCTGATGAATATAATATCAACTTTGTTATTTTAAAATGAAAAAAAAATAACAAGTTATGAACTTCTGATAAATATAAACTCACATGTTCCTTCACCATCACAATCAATACGCCAACAATATCCTGGATTAACTAATTTTCTTGATGCATAAGCTGGATACTTCCATCTCAATGGTTTTGTACTGAGAGATTCATGATCAGATTCAGCTCTATCAGTCTCAATATTAACTGGACTTTGTCTAGAACCTGCAGCCATAGGGAATTTATCTACCCACGTATCAGGACCTATCAATAAAATAACACAATATATTTTTTTTTAAATAAATATACATATTAATATTTAAAAAATTAAATTAAATTATATAATAATTAATATATTATTCATGTTGATCACGTGAACACTGTATTTTATTTTATGCAACGTATAATTTACATTTTTAATTCATTTTCATCAACATGATGATGATGATGATGATGATGATGATGATGATGATGATGATGCTGCAAATGACCGTTCATTAACTCGAGAATTGTTGAGCGTGTTAGGTCGATCAAGGTCATGATAATGATGAATCATATTAAATAAAAAAATGTCATTCGATGAAAAATATTTATTTTTCATTAACAAGGTCTTTTGTTTAAATTTAATTTTATCATTTTTTATAATTAATTGTTATCAAATTCCAAGAGAAATGTGTTGTTTTTATTATTTATTTTTTTTTTTATAATTTATATGTACAAGGTCATGATTATTATTGCTTAAAATTTACCAGACAATATAATTGAGGACATTGTTAAATTGTTCGAGAACAAGGACAATATTGAAATTTGCCAATTCATTTCTTTTTTTTTTTAGTTTGTTTTACAAACACTTGTCATAATATGTCAAATTTTTTTAATAAATATTCAAGTTATATACAGGAAATGAATTGAATTAATTGATAAATATAATTTACTTTTTATAAAAGTAAATATTTGTTGATAGTAATTTGAAAATTCGAAATCGAAATCGAAATTATTTACAATTTTATAAAATGACATAATTTTTATCATATCTATTTTATAAAATAATTATAGATTATAATATTTATACGGAAATTAAATGACGTTAACCTCGTTATAATTTTCAAGGTAAATTAAAAATATATATATATAAAAATAAAATATAGATAAAAAATATTTTAACCTGTTGTTTTTATTTCTACACCCTCAAGTATTTATTAGCCTTCAAAAAAATGACTCAAGTTACTTGAAAATAAAATACATTTATTTACATTTTATTTCAACAAAATAAAACAAATATTTTTTATAAATAAATAAACAACATTTTTGTATATTTAACCTGTTAAAAAAATTAATATTCAATAATTATAATAATTATTTTTATTTCGATTAATAAAACATTATCAAATTTTATAAATAATTCAAACAAAATTAGTATTGACGTCAATGATAAATAATTTATCAAATAAAACAATATAAAAAAAACCATCACATTATTATTTAAATAATTTTAATTTCCATTAACTTTATTTTTCTTTATAAAAAAAAAATTAAAATGCATGTTGAAGAAACATAAATATGAACAAAAAAAAAAGAAGATAATAAAAATAAATAAAATAAAAAAATCTAGGCTAAAAGTTTTTTTACATTTTAATTTTTTATTTTGTGTCCTATTCAAGGATATATTTTTTTTTTATTTTATTATATACTTGTTTAAACTAGAAATTGAGTTCAAAGACATGAACATCAATCAAGCAGAGAATTATATTTTAAAATATGTTTGACTGAGACACTTGTTACAAACAACATTATTATTCTATGAAAAAATATATTATAATATTAAAAAAAAAATAATAATAAAATTAAATTAAGGGTTTAAATTATAGTAACTATTAATTAGATGAAATTATATTTTTTTTTTTTAAATGATGATATCATGAACAACAACAACAACAACAACGTGACATCATTTTGTCAAACTTTGTGATGAAAAATATTCAACTTTTTTGGGAATTTATTGTTAAAATAATTTTAAAATATCATTTGTATTGTTAATTTATTTAAAAATCAACTTGACACATTTTTTTTTACTAATAATTAAATTAAAGATGGAAAAATTAATTTAAATATTCAATTTATTTTATCAAATAGATAACAAATTTTAAATTAAATAAATTAATAATTAATTAAATAAAAATAAACAAGAAAAATTTTGTTTATATTTAATTTAATTATTTAATATATTTTTATTTTTATTTTTTTTTTTGGTGCTAATTTATCCAATTATAATGGTTATTTAAAATTATTTTTTTTATCAATTTTTTGTATGATATGATGTCATTTAATTTCTTAAAATTATAATGACATCAATTATAAGAACAAAAATAAATTTATTTTAATGTAAATTATAATTTATTTAAAAAATATATCTTTGTTTTTTCAATTGGTGGAATATTTTTTAAAATATTTATCATATTGATAAATTTTTTTTATCAAATTAATGACAACTATGTCATTTATCATTTATTACTATTATAAATTTTATTAAAAATTTTCCACAGTTGATTATGTCAATTAAGTATAATAAAAATTTATAAAAATATAGAAATAAAAATATTACTATTATAGATAAATATTTGTAATACATAGGTTTAGAAAAAAAAATAAAAGTTCATTCCGGTCAATTGTAACCATGAATAGATAATAACAAAAAAAAAAAACCAGTAAAATTCAATAAAAGTTGTATTTAAAAATATCAGTTGTTAGGCAACTGAAAAAAAAAAATAAAAAAAAAACCTGTAATAATAATCAAAAAGCAATATCAATTATAATTTATTATTCATTTTTAAAATTTTGTTATTAAAAATAAATAATATATTTTTTTGAAAGTTTTTTTCTATTTTTTTTCTCATAATTTCTACAAAAATTATCAAAATTAACATAAATATTATTCAAAAATATAAATCAACATTATATTTATATAATTTGAGTTATCATGAAATATTTATATAAAAAAAAAATTAAAATATTATAATGATTTATTTATTTTTATTAGGATGATATTGGAGGTAAGCAAGAAAAAAAAAAATAATAAACTTGGAGGTCGTTAACACACGATTAAATACATATATAGTCACAAGGTGAAAATGCAAATGAAAATTCAATTTAATTTGTGAATAGAATACCTGATAATAAATTAAAATTAATATCTAAAAAAATAAATGAAACAATAGATATTAATTTTATATATACATATTTTTATAAATAATTTTTTAATTATTATTTAGGACATTAACAGGTTCAGGTACATGGTTACGTAAATAAAAACATAAAAAAAAAAATATGTCAATATGTAATTATATTTTCTAACCGTTATTTTTTTATACATTAAATATATAATTTAAAAATACAACAAAAAAATAAATAAATACAGTGAATAATAAATTTTACCTAAAAAAAAAAACATACTTATAAAATAAATTTTTCTGTAAATTAGCTGTTTTTTTTTACCTAAATATTATTTAAATATACAAAATTATATAAAAAAAAATAAAATAAATTTACCATTTCTCATGTAATCCCAATCGTCTCTGCCGGCCATTGCGGGGGGGTATTTATCGGAAATTAAGATCCGAAAAATTAAGATCCGAGTAAAGGTTGCTCCCGCTCGTTTTGACCACTTGTTTAAACTTTTATATGTGGCAAAGAGCTCTTCAGCCCTTTGTCAAAAATACTAATAACACAAAGACAAAAAAAAAAAAAAAATTTGTAAATTATTATATAAATTTATAATAATTATTTCAATATGACAGACACGAGGTTTTAACACACAATATCAACAAATACAAATGTGTGTGTGTGTGTGTGTATATATATGTAAAAATAACCCCAAAAAAATTTGTAGAAAAATTTATAAATTTATCAAAAAAATTGAATGAAATTTAATAAAATAATTAATTAATTAATTAAATTATTATCAAGACACTTTTAATTTATCAAAAATAGCTAATATATTTGTTAATATTATAATGATTTTTTTGTAAAAAAAAATATGATGCTCAACACAAGGTTTACTTCAGTAGACTGTCACAATGATTGTAAAGACCGGTTGGTTACGGTCACGGTTTATAAAGTCGCGTCATCACGTGATACAATTTTAATATGAGCATGCGCAAGTAAATATTTACACGTGCACTTTTAAAGACCAAATCACATGTACATATCATCCCCCTCCACTACATCTCTATTTACATTATATATATATATATTGCTATTTAAATTTAAAAAAAAAACGACTGTAAATATTATTTTTTTTTTTTTTTTTTTTTTTTTTTTTTTTTTTTTGGATATATATAATTTAAAAAAAATGAGTAAAATTTATCTTGAGACTGTAAATAAAGGCCACGTGGATTTACACTTAAAACTTGTAATTTTTTTATAAATTTTTTTTGTTTTTTTTTTTTTTTATTATATAAAGAAATACTTTGTGGGTCAGACATTGACACTCGATCGTACGATTTTTTTTATCAATTTTATTATCATTTTGTAAATATTTTTATATCAAGTATTAATTTTATGACTATTGATTGTTTATTTTTAATATTTTGAAGATTAAATTACGTATTTTATGATTTTTATTGTTTTGATGTAAATTAATGGTGATAAATATAATAAATAATAAAAGTTATAAATAAAATTTGTTAATATATGTTTATTTATTTTTTTTTCCTTATTTAAAATGGTTTTTTTTTTTTATTTTTATTTCAAGTTTAGTATACGTCATGATCACATGGAAGTTAATATTTTTATCTTAATAAATATGACAAATTTTTATGATAAGAAATACAATGTTTATGAAAATAATAAATGTATATTATTTTAAATTTTTATTATATTAATTTAAAAAAATTTTTATTTTTTATAGTTGATGATGTTTTAATGATTAATTTTTAAACATATGAATTTTATTTTGAGAGAAAATTATTTTTTTATAGTATTTATATTTAGAAAAAAAAAAATTAATTTTGTTTTTTATGATGTTAATATTATACAAATATAAATTGTCAATAATATTATCTTTAAATGATTGTAGATTTAAATTTAATAAATGATAAAATAAATAAATTTATTTCAAGATTTTAAAATAAAATTTAATCGTCATTTGCTAATCACTATTATTAAAGTAAATTGTTAAATAAATCATTGGGATCATTTTTTTTTTTTTTTTTTTTTTTTTTCAAGGTGAAAAAACATTTTAATCTTAGAGATGAAAGAAACAAAAATATATTTTTAAATATTATAAAAATAATTAAGTATTTATCCTTTTATATTTTAGATAAAAAAATTATTTTTAAATAAACATAAATAAAAATCTTTTTGATCAAGAATATTTTTAGATAAAATAATATTAAATATATTTATAATTTATTTTTAAAAATTTAAAAACAAAAAGTTTAAATCTATTTTTGTTAATATCCATAATCATTAAATTCCAGATCACAAAAATTTATATTTTAATAAATTAAATTAACAAACAAACTCATATGTTTATAATTAAATAAATAAAAAATAATAATTTTAGTAATTCAAGTAATCAAATGTCATTATAAAAGTGTTGAAAATAAATTAATTAATAAATAAAGAATACAATGTTTAAAAAAAAAATAATTTATAAAATTAAATTGTATGAATTATTAATGACGTAATGTCTGGATAAATTAAAAAAAAATATGACAAATAAAAAATCTATTGTTTAAACAAATGAATAATTCAATTTACCAAATACAAATTAAATTATTGTTAAATTTATTTTATTGAGTGATGATTCACACACTCTTACTGAGTTACAGCATCCGTTTTAAATTGACCTTGATAAAATTATTTTAAAAAATAAAAAAACCATTTAAATGATTTATAACGAGTGTGTCATGTAAATTTTCATACCATGTATATAATTAAGTGTAAAAAAAAAAAATTAATATATTTATTTTCATAGAAATTTAATAATTATTGTGACAATATTTTTGAAAAAAAATTATTTGTTTTTCTTTATCATTTACTCACCTTGATAATATTTATATCATAATCATTCATATAATTTTATTTTTTATATTTTATATTTCATAAGAAAATGAATTTAAACATGTAATCATGTTATTTTTTTAAAAATACAGTAAACAAGTTATGAATATATATACAAGAAAAAAAAATTTATATAAACAATGTGACAGTAAATTTGATTGATAAAAAAATATTACACAATACTTGGTAAAAAATTGTCAAATTTAAATTTAAAATAATATTTAATAAAGTAAATTGTTTTTACCATAAAATTGATAAGATTTTATTATTTATTTTCCAAGAATTTTTATGATGAAAATCTTGTTAATTTATATTTGTAATAAATAATAAATATCAGAGTAAAAAAAAAATTAATTTTAACAAAATTTTTTTTATTTCAAGAGGACTTTATTAATTATTAAATTTACACATAATAAATCAATCTATTCGTTTGTGTAATTGATATTTTTTTTTTTTATATTTATATGTATTAATCGATGATGTCTTAATTTTATTTATTTATTTATTTATTTTTATATGTATATATTTATATTCATTCAGGTTTTTTTCCTGCATTAAAATTGAGATCCATTTCCTCCATTTTACATGATTTATTTGGACCTTTTTTATATCAACTAAAATTCAATTATTATCATGTTTTTTTTTTCTAGGTTTTTTAATTTTTTATATGATTTAATTATTCGGCTCTGTTTTTATTTTTTAATTATTGACAAAAATAATTTTACAATTCACAGGCAATAATTTACCCAAATATTTATTCACAATGATTTTTTATTTTTTATTTAATTTAATGTGAATTTTTATTTATTTTGTATGTATAAAAAAGAAATTGCTGAATATTTTAAATATTTTATTCAACTGCAGAAAATTAATTTAATAATTATTATATAATTTATTTGTTTAATTTTTTGCAGTTAAATTTATATTTTTTTCATTTTATTCAAATCCCAGAGCCTTAATTTAATTTTTCATGTAAATGATATTTAATATTTTCTTTTAAAAATGTAATACATAATAAATTTGATAAATATGTATTTTTTAAAAATTCATATTAATATTTAAATTAAAATAATAAATGATTTATTAAAATTTTGAACAATAATTTTTAAATGAACACGAATGATATGATATTTTTAATCATGATATGAATTGAATGATTTAATTAAAAATAAGAAATAATAAATTTATAATATTTTTAATGAAAAATAATAATTATTGATGTAAATTTTATTATATAAAAATGTTAAAAATTGTAAATACAAAATTGGTTTAATTAAAAATGATTAATTTACCTTGAAGTTTAATAAAAAAAAAAAAAAATGAATTAATTATATGTTGATATATATTTATATTTTTTTTTCTTAATAACTAAACTACACAGACATATTTTTTTATTAGTTTTTTTTTCTTCTTTGTTAGTATTTTTTTTATTAATTTTGTTCATGACTTGTTTTTTTTTTGTTTGACAAGACATTTTTGACATGTGTGAAAAGTGATAAACATATTTTTATCAATTTCATTTTGTTGTTAATTTTGTATACATATTTATTATTCAATAAATAAACATTGAGACTCACATGTCTTTTATAAGTACGTCCTCGAATATTTCAGTATATAAAAAAATGATGATGATGATAATAATAATACAAATAATAAAATTGATAGAAATAATTCTTTGAAATAATAAAATTATTTTATATTTTATTTATTCAAAGTACTTGTCATAAACTCGTTGCATTTGTTACAATATATATTTTTTCTTTATTTGTTTATAATATGTATCTTTAATATGTTTTTTCTTGATTCAAATTTAAAAAATTTTCATTAAGAAGTTTATTTTTTTTATATAAAAAATCAGCATAATAAACTAATGTTAATTTCTTTTTTTGTTTTTAAATTTAAATTCAATTAAAGTATTGTTATAATTATTATTGTGAAAATGAGAATAAAAAATTTATTTCAAATTCCGAATTATTTATTTCGGATTGATCAAGTTTTTGTTTTTGTTTTTTTTTTTTTTCAACAATTCTTTGTGTGGCTAATTGTTTTTAATTGATTGATTGATTTTATGTTTTTTTTTTTTGGCTTGGTAACTTGGTAAAAATTTAAATTAAATTTCTCATTTTTAAGAGAATCGATTGTTTAAAGTACGCACTTGGTATTTTATAAGCTCTATGATTATTAATTTTATTTAGCTTTTAATCATAAAAATTTATAAAATTTATTGGCAAATAATTATATTTTAAAAATTAAAAAAAAAAACATTGACGATATAAATATTGTGCGATATATAATTTTTTTAGTAAAATTTAAATTAAATAAAATGGCAGTAATATATTGTTAAAATTAAAAAAAAAAATAAACACTGCCAATAGTACGATTTATTTTTTTTTTTTCGATATAAAATTCTAAATAATATATAATTTATATGAATATTTAATTATTTTTCAGTAATATTATATACTGATGGAAGATTAATTTTTTAAAAATTAATTAAACTTAAAAAATTTTGTATATCTATTAATTTTTTTTTTTTTAAATCATTCATTACTTTTTAATTTAATGTGCATTTTTCATCAAAATATTTATGAATTTTTCCTGTAATTTTCATTGGAGATAATTAATTTAAAAATTTATAATTATATTGAATAAAATTTTTGTTATTGCTTAGATGAAAAAAATGGCACTGATTGCTGATTATGATGTAAAATAAAAAATTAGTAACTCGATAATATTTTTAAAATAAAAAAATCAATATTAAAAAAAAAAAGAATTAAAAAAGTAAAAATATTTAATTAAATAATTTTTTATCATTGTGATTAATCGAGTTACCATTATTGATGTAATTATTAAAATCAATTTGTTGTTTTTTTTTTTTATGATTCTTTTGGTTATGCATTTTAATATTTTTATTATTATCTCCAATTACGGTTGTCATGTAATTTTTTTTTTGTAATATTATGTTATTTTGTTAGGGTGGCACATATGGTGGTGGTTTTCTATATGTTGGTGTTGGTTTTGGACGATTTTGTCTATTATTATCTGAATTACGTGCAAATGGTGGTGGTGGTTGATATGGTTCTTCTGATTGTCCTTTTGGTAACATTGGTTCATCAGCACCATCATCAGATTTTTGATATTCTGGTGGTGGTAATGGTGGTTTTTCTTCTTTTAATATAACTGGTGATTTATTACCTGGATCTGGTTTTTCTTCTAATTCATCTTGAAATATAACTGGTATACCTTTACTACGAAAACTTTGACGTTCATCATCATGTTCACATACACTCATTTTACCACTTTTTCTACGTTTATATAATACAAGTGCAATTATAATAGCAAATAATAACATTGTTGATATTATTATTGCTGGTAATATAAATGTTATAATATAATCATCATAAATATTTTTATCAACTTTTTTAGAATCATTATTATTATTATTATTATTATTATTTTGATTTTCTGATGGTGATATATAAGTATCAGTATTATAAATATTTGTCATTTGACCAAGACATTTACCAAGTGGTGTTCTATTTATTTGTGATACTGGAAATTCACTTCCCATTATTTTAAATACACTTGGTGATACTGTTTTATCTGATTGTGATAATACTGACATTAATCTTATTATTTCATCATTTGGACATGGATCTGTTGATAATGTATTATTTCTCCATGTTACAACAGTATTTGTTAATAATTCATTTATACTTTTTAATTCAATCATACTTGTATCTTTATCATTAAATAATTCAGCTAATTTTTCAAAAAATGTACGTTTTTGTAATGCTGAATTAACAAATATATTATATGGTACATCTAAATTCATTGAAAATTCAACAGAATAATTTTTTTCTGGTGCATTATGTATTTGTACAATTAAACCATCATTTGCAGTTTCACCTATTTAAACACAATAATTTATTAATTATTAAAAATAAAATTAATTTAAATATCAAATACTAACCATTTTTATCAGTAACAACAAGTTGATATTCTGTTCTTGCATGTTGTAAATCTTGTTTCAATGGTATACCATAAAATTCTTGATTTTTACTATCAAATTGTAACCAATCATTTGGTGGTATTGTCATACGATCACTTGTTAATAATGTCATTTTCATATTTCTTGCTGAACCATCTTCACGATCATAAAATGTATCATGTGGTACTTTAAATACTAATAATTTACCAACAATTGCATCAATATGATCAACTTGATTTCTTGGCATTGGTCTTTCATTTGGTCTTTCAATTTCACTTATATTTGGTTTTAATGTAATTGTTTTAATATTATCTTGTATATTAAATGTTTCACATTGACCATAACCTTGTGATACAATACGTTTAACACGTATTTCTGGTGATAATATATTTATTAATTCATTACTTGGTTCACTTGGTTCATCATTTGAAACTAATACAGACCATAAATTAATAATATCATTTTTTGGACAATCATTACCACGTGGAATACTATCATTTGTCCATGTAAATATAAATTGATCTGTTTCCATATTATCAATTGAACGTACTGTTATTTCATCTGTATTTTTATTATTATATAATTTTGATAATTTTTCAACAACACGTTTTTGCCAATCAATATTTGTTGGAAATTCAGTACGTTTATCTATTTTTAAATAAATACTAAATTCAAAACTAATTGAACGACTTAATTTATGTTGTTGTACATAAATATTAAGACTATCAGATACATTAAGACCTTCACTATCTGATGCAACAAGATCATAATCCCAAATTGAAATTTCATTCTCAAGAGGACTGAAATAATATTAACAAAAAAAAAAATACAATTAATTGTTATAATTTATTTATTTTATATATATAAAAAATAAATTTAAATACTTACAGTCCATAAATTTCTTGTGTTTTACTATTAAATTGTAACCAGTGAGTTGATTTAACTGGATTACCTTTGTAAAGTAAACTCAATCTTAAATTTCTTGTATTACCATCTTCCAAATCACTGAATGTATCTGCTGGTATAATATAACTTAATAATTTACCAGCTGTAACTGGTATTTTTTTTAATCTTCTATCTTGTCTTGGTGGATAATTTTTAACACCATAATCAGCTGTTGTTGTTGTCGTTGTTGATACTGTTGTTGTTGTTGATGGTGTTGTAGATGAAACAGTTGTTGGTTCTGGTGTTGTTGTTGTTGGTGGTGGTGGTGTTGTTGTTGTTGTTGTACTTGTTGTCTCATTTTCAGTTACAGTATTTATAATTCGTGGATTTATTATTGGTATTTGAGTTGATGTTGTTTCAATTGATTCCGTAATCTATATTTAATAAAAAAATAATTAATATACTAAATAAATAAATATTTAAAAAAAAAAACAATAATTTAATGTTAAAAAAATAAAATATATAAATAATATATGAAAATTATTAATAATTATTTTCCAATGATGATAAAAATAATAAAAAGCATGAAAACAATAAATACTATTTGTGTATGTATATGTATAAAAATAAATAAAGAAGATATCCATGAAAAATAAATAATAAAAATAATACAAAAAAAAAAAAAAAAGTAAAGTAAAATAAAATAAAAATAATATAAAAAAGCATTTATAAGCAGTTGAAGCATTATTACCTCGTCCATAGTAACATTGTTATCCTGTTTATCCATTGTTGTTGAAATAGTATTTACCAGTGTTGTTAATTGAGTAGTTGATAATGTATCATTTTCATTTAATATTGTTAATGTACTTTCTGTATCACTATCAATATTATTATCATCAATTTTATTTGGCATTAATGTTGTTTCCAAAATAACAACATCTTCTTTTGTTGTATCTTCACTTGTTGTTGTTGTTGTTGATGGTGTTGTTGTTGTAGTTGTTGTAGTTGATGATGGTGATGAAGAAGATGATGAAACAATGTCATTTGTATTTGTTTCATTTATTGTTGTTGTTGTTGATTCAACAATTTGTGATGTTGATGATACAAACTGAGTCGTCATTGTGGGTAATGGTGTTGTTGTTGTTGTTGTTGTTGATGTCGTTGTCATTGTTGATGGTGTTGTTTGCGGAATCGTTGTCTGTGAAATTGTTAGTAAATGCGATTGTTTGCCATGAAGAATATTTATATGTTAGTTACAAGTTTTAGAAAAATTTTTATCAACTAATTAAATTTTTATATATTTATATTTTTATTTTAATTTATTTATATTTAATTTTAAAATTTATATTTAAAAATTTTTTAAAACTATAATAGAATAAAGACAATATACAAGAGAATAAAGTATTTATATATATTTATAATAATTCTACATGTTTTTTTTGTTTTTTTTTGTTTTTGTAAAAAACTATAAGTAAGAACTACAAGTAAATTGAATGCATGATAAAATTAAGCAATTGATAATTTAAAAGCTTATAATTTAATTATGCAATAAAAGCAATTTACATTTGATATTATTTAATTAAATAAATATTATATAAATTATAAAAACTTACCAATTTTGTTGGTGTTGTTGATGACAATGATGATGTTATATTATTCATAGCTTCTTCTAATTTTGGACTTATAACAGGTATTATTTCACCCTCATCAATATCTTCTTCAGGCTAAAAATATAATATAAAATAAAATAAATAATAAATATACCTATATGTATATTTCAAATTATATTATTTAATAAATATAAATAAATAATAAACCTTTAGATCAATTCCTACTGATTTATGATCATGTCTATGTGGATGTTCATCAGGAAAACCATTATTATTTGTATCACTGTCAATTTTAATTGGTTGTTCTGTTATTTCAGCTGGTTCATTTTCTTCTGTATCATCATAATTTTCATCTTCATAATCATCACCATCAACATCACCATCAACATCACCATATCCTGAACCAGCTTCACGACGATCACGATATGAATTACTCAAATAATTTTTTTTCAATCGTAAATGATGAGAATCATCATTTAATTTAACATTTTGTAGTTGTTTTTTTAAATGACGTTCAACATTTTTTTGTATCTTTAAAAATAATATTAATAAATTATAATATAATATAATATATATTTTTTATTTTTTTTTAAATATTTATATACATTACCTGTTTTTGATTGAATAAACGTTTTTTATTTCCATGATTTTTTGAATTAAAATATTTATTTTTTTTAACAATATTATCATGCATCAAATATCCATTCTGTAATGAATTAATTAAAAATTATTAATTGACAATCAATAAATAAAATAATTAAAATATATAAATAAATACATACTTTAAATTTTTTAGGTGTTAAATTTTTCAAATGACTTTTTTTTATATTTTTATCAAATAAATTTTCAATTGGTCCATCATTTTGTTTCAATGATAAATCATCATTTGTTGATACAGAACTTGATTGTGCTGGTGCATCATCAAATACAAATTCATCATCTACAAGTTTTATTGTCAACACAAAAGGCAACAACAGCATAAAAATAATAATTGACTTTATCTTCTTCATCTTTTAGTTAATATGATTTCAATCATACATGCTGTTTATTCTGAAAACAAAAAATTTATAATTTTATTTATTAATATTAAAAAAATATTAGAAAACGTAGGATGTATAATATTTTTTAAATAACACACATTTAATATCACCTACAAGATAATAAATAATATTATTTATAAAATAATAATTATAAATTTATAAATTAAATATTTGAAACAATGATGTAATTCACCCACGAATTATTATCAATAAAAGGTTATGATTACAATGATGATTATATTGCCAAGTTTACGTGGGATATTTATTATGCAATTTTATCAACTGATGCAAAATAATTCATTTGATTGATAGTTGAATATAATAAAATTACACAAAGTATAATTTAGAAATAAAATAATAATAAAAAATTTTTAATTCTTTATAATATTAATAAAAATGGCCTAATTTATTTATAAATTTTTTTTATTAATAAATTTAAAAAATAAAAAATAATAAATTTAATAGTTCAATGACCTATATTGAATGGTTAATCAAAGAAGTTGACGTTAATCAGCTTACTGTTTAAAAAATAAATGTTTATTTTTAATGTCATATGTCAAAGTGTTGATAAAAATTGACAGTTTGTTTATGTATATATAGTCTTGAAAATATTATATATATATATATTTTTTTTTTTCTATCAAAGTATACTTTGATATAGATCATCAATTTATCCATCATTTTATATATACATACTAATTAATTTTATCCTGCATGATATTACAAAATTATTATTGGATAAACTATTAATTATTTTCACGAATAATTAACACATTAGTTATTAAATCATTAAATATGTTATTTAAAATTTAATTACATCAATAAATATTTTAAAAATAAATAAAATATTTCATTTATTTGATGAATTTTTATGTTAATTATTTTATAAAAAAATATGCTTGATTTAATCAATGAATTTAATGAAAAAAACTAAACAAAAAAAATTAATAAAAATATATTTATTATTTAATTAATTTGTTATGAAATTTTTTTATTTATTTTAAATGTATTTATAAGTTTATCATTTTTGGTGACAATGATTACTCATTATTTGTTTGATCATCAAAAAAAAAAAAGATTAAAAAAAAAAAAATACAGTGATTCATTTTATTTGATAATAAATAAAACAAAAAATTTTCCAACACTTGTTATTTAAAATATATAAAATTTTAATTTTTTTAAATATATAATATCTTTATATTTTTATTTATTTATTATTATCAATTCAATGTCTTGTTTAATGAGTATATAGTTAAAAATTAAAATTTATTTTATGTCATTTTATGTCGACACACCACTTGATGTTAATTGTTGAAAATTAACAGAATAAAATATGTTGAAATTTAACAATCTATATTATGTTAAAGTCATTGAACACAACTGGATAAAATAAAATTTTTTTTTGTTATTTAATTTTTTAAAATTAGAACATGGTTATATCAATTAATTTTAGTTTATAAATTTCTACAAAAATTTAGATCAATAATAAGTTTATTTTATTGATAAATTAATTTATAAAAATTGATTTAAAATTATATAAATAATATTATTTTAATTTGAAATATTTTCATGTTAAATTGTTCATTATTTTAATGAATTCATAAAGATAAAAACTATAATAAATTATAAAATAGTTTATTGATTTTTGATAAAAAAAAAAAAAATAATTATTGTCACGCTGATTTTGATAAAATTACCATTTGACAAACTTAAATTTATATATTATGAGTATTTTATTTATTTTTTTTTTAAATTTTATTTGTTTAAAGTTAAACAATAAACCTTTTTAAATAAATTTTATGTTTGACGAATCAATTGTTGTCGTTTTTATCGCATTAAATTGACTATATATATTTCATTTAAACTATTTAAGTTTACTAAATTCTCTTTTAACATTTTGAGATATTTATTTTTTAAATACACACACAGTATATACTCAAATTTCATTTGAAAACAAAAACCCAATTAATGCCAATCAAATATCAATGAAAAAAAAAAATAATAATAATAAAAATCCAACAGAAATTTTATAACTAAATGAAAGAAGAGACATTCGAAATATTTTTAAAAAATTTAAAGAAATAAAAAATTCAATTTTTTTTTACTATAAAAGCAAATTGATAATTTTAAATTAAATTTTATTAAAAAAATATTTATCTAAATAATTTTTTAGGTAAATTTTAAAATGTCTCAAGAGAGTAATTTTCATTGCATGCAATGGACACCTTCTTGGCAACTTTTGAGACGTTAAAAAAAAATACAAAAACTAGTTAATCTTTCTACAACGTCAAGTCAATTCCCCTTTTGGGATACACCAGTTTAAAACAGTACATAAAAATAATCATAAAATATAACTCAGTGTAAAAGAAAATCAACAAAAAAAATTAATAAAAAAAATATTTGCTTGGTATAAAAATATATTTATTATATTTCTGAAGGTCTTGAAGGTCTAGACATGATACATCATATAGCCTGGTTCCTTTTTTTTTTTTCTCAACAAAGTTACTTGCAAAATAATTTAAACAAGTGATGGTACTTGTTGGTGTATTAAAATTGATGATAATTATATTAAATATACATATATATATATATTTTCTCACTCTTGTTACGCTAATTTGTTTAAAAAAAAAAAAAAGATCCAGTTACACGCGATTGCCATAAGTGGAATTGATCAAACCAAAAATATTTTTTTATTTAAAAAAAATTATTATACAACAATTTTAAATTAATCAATACTTGTACTAAATATTATTTATAATTATTAATAAATAAATTCAAATTTTTATAAAATAAAAAAAAAATAAGAAAAATAAATTTATAAAATTGTTTTTTTTTTTTTTTTTGAATTATTTAAATTTATTTATAATTTAAGTAAAATAATAATAATATATAAATTTATGTATATTTTATTATGATAATAGTTGTTAAAATTTAGATCAAGTAGTTAACTTGAATAAAAATAAATTAAAATATATTAAATAAACATCAAATGAAAAAAAAAAAAAAAAGTTTAACTGTAAAAAAATATATATTTTATTTAGTTTATTTTTCTTATTTAAAAAATTTTTTTAAACCTTAAAGTTTTACTCAAACTACCCTTTTATTTTTCATCATTTTTTTTTTATATTTTTATATATTTTATTCCATCATGTACCAAGTAAATAGACACATACAAATACCATCAATATTATTTTGTGTTAAATACATGGTACATGACTGAACGAGTATATTCAACATTCAACCCCTTTATCAAATATATACACCCATCCACCCTCTCAACTTCCGGCAATACCGGTTAAAAAAATTTTTGCTATTTTTTTTTATTTTTATAAGGGTGCAAAAGTCTGTCTAGAGAATGTAAAAATATTTGCTCACAGAGTAAAAGTTATATATCTCTCGTGAGATTGAAAATTTTTTTTTTATTAAATATTTTTATTATTATTTTTTATATTTTGATTTTTCATATAGACAGTAATATTTTATTGATAATATTAATAATGATATAAATATATTGATTACATTTTAAATACACGAGTAATAATTATTATAAAATATTTAAATTAATTAGACAAATATTTTTTATTTTTATAAAAAAAATTAAAGGGAAAATTTGTTTTAAAAAAATACTAAATGATAAATTATTTAGATTTGATTTAAAAAATATATATTAGCTAGTTTTTTATATGAAAACTAGATTTAGAAATTAAAATTATATATAGTTTAATTTTTTTTTGATAAAATAAATGAATATAAATTCTAATGTTGTTGTAGTTTTTTTAATTTAGTAATAAATTGATATAACAATCAAGACAAAAATAACAACTGTACAAATTAAAATGTGACATAATAAATTATGATGACCACTTTTCATTTCTCATCAACAATAACATGTGCAGTAAATAATAATAAAAATTACAAGTTGTTAAACTTCATCATCAGTAAAATTTCTCGTGGTCTAAATACCAAAATGATGATACAACAATAATAATTTAAACAAATAAAATTTAAATAAAAAAATTAATTAATTATTTGTTGTATTTATTTAAATTTATTGTTAAAATATTTTAAAAATAAACAAATAAATTTTTTTTCATTTCAAAGGATAAGTATTTTTCATTTTATATTAAACTTGGTTTTATTAATATTCAAAGATCATATTTTTTTTATTCAATAAATTTTTAATAAAAAATAATTAAAGTTATAAATTATAAAAATATATTTAATGTTTTATTAATAATTTTTTAAACAATTTAAAAAATATTTAAATATATATTTTAAAAATTATTATGTAGCTTTAAAAATTCAACAACAACCAAGACTAGATTATTTTAAACTCAAAGTTAAATTAATATTTTTTAAAAAATATTTAACCAAAAGCCATGTGGTTTACTTGTACGTTATAAATAACGATGACTGAATTCACAACTACATAAAATTTATACACTTTTTTTTCATTTACCAGATAAAAAAAAAATAATAAAAATTATTTGTACAAAAAAAAAACCTCAATCTATTGATTAAATAATCAGTAAATATAATATTTAAAAAATCAAAAAGAAAATATAAAATATATTAAATTTTAACTGAATTTTTATTATTTAAAATATATTTTTTTATTTTAAATTACAAAAAAATTTTAATTCTTTAATTTAACATAATTTTACTAATAAAATGTATTTTTATTTTTATACATTGTTAAATTATTTTGATAAAAATTAATTTAAAATTTTTTTGTTTAGATTAACTGAATGAAATTTTATTTTTTTTTTTATTTATAAATTCGTGAGAATCGTAGTTAGAATTAGTCACTTAAAAATGACTAATTTTCTTGGAAACTTTTTTATTGATAAAAATAAGAGAGAATAAAAATGTACAAGTTTTACTGTTTTTTTTTTTTTTTTTTTCAATCATTAAAATAATAATCTTTGTATATTTTTTTATAAAAAAATTTTTTTTGATAACATTATCATCACATGTTGTATCTAAAAAAAATTTATATATTTGATAAATGAGTGTAACTTTTAATGATATAATTTTTAAATATAATAAATCATAATTAAATTGAAATATATTTTTTTGACATTCAAAATATCAGATAAATACAATCGCATATGGAATATAATTTGCATAACATGTGTTTAATATGCAACAGTATATTTTTTAAATTTTTTTTATAAAAAAGGCGGCAAAAACAAAGACAAAAATAATTAAAAAACAATAGAAAATTTTGCACATGTTGTGCATCTTTAACAAAATAAAGCCGCAAAAAAATAAATTAGTTTTTTTTAAATTAATAAAAGAAACTTTTTTTTTTAATTTTATTTTTATTCAAAAAAATTTTAAGAAAATACAAAAATTAAATTAATTAATTAATATATTTTCTTAAAAATTCAATTAAATTTATTTCAACTTTTTTTTTATATTATTTTATTATTATTTAAAAGTTTCGAGAGAATTTTATTATTAGTTAGTTTGTTTTCAGCAACTTTAGCTTTGTTAAAACTTGATAATATTATAATTATTATAATAATAATAAAAGGTCAAGAGAATTATGAAGACAACGGTAATGACACTCTTTTTGGGTTAACTGATAAATTTTATAATAAAAAAAATAAAAACAAATAATATAATGATTTATAAAATAATAATTATATACGAGCTAAAATTTTAATATTTAATTTTTTATTTTATTTATTTATAAATATAAAATAATGTATTTATATGAATGGAAAATTTTTATGATGAAAGAAATAATCCTTTTTTTTTTTTTTATTAAATTGATTGGAAAAATTTATTTAAATTAATTTTTTTTATAATAAGAGAAATTTTGTTGAGATAATTTCTTGTCCTACTTTTGGTAATATATTCAAATACTAAAAAAAAAATATATAAATAATTAAAATTAGTTATTTTAATTTATTGAATAATTTTATTTTTGTTATTTAATTTTTTAACTTTATTATGAAAGAAAGAAACTTTGAAAAATAATTTAATTTATTTTGTCACTGATAGTATTTTTAAAAAATATATAAATAATTGAAATTAATTATTGTAACTTTTAGAATAATTTTATTTTAATGTTATCTAATTATTTAAATTATAATCAATTTTAAATTATAAAAGTATTTTTAATGACAAAAAAAGACACAAAAAAATATTTAAATCATCAAAAATAATCAAATAAATTTATTGACAATTATTGTTAATAAATCTGATAAAAAAGTTAATAAATACTCATTATAAACACGCAAATTATTTTGTAATAAAACAGTCAAGTTTCATAATCAAAAAAAAATAAGAAAAGTTGATCAATTTTAATGAAGGACTTGGAAAGTAATAAGCCCAAACCGAACCTGTATGATTCAGCATTCTCAAAAAAAAAAAAAAAATCAGAGAAAGTACATGTAAGTATACAAAAAAAATCATACAGTCAAATTTCGAAAATTCAAATGTACTTTTAAATTATAAATAAAAAATACAAGGTTTTAAAAAAATTGTGTGACAACAAAAAAAAAAATACTACTTAAATATTTTTTTCAAATGAAAATAGTAAATGTACTTTCTTTTTTTAAAAAAATAATAGAATATAAAAAAAAAAAATAAATTGTTGAATAAAAAAATATAAAAATTATTATCATAATATTTTTTTTAAAAATAAAATAACAAAAATAATAAATTTTACTTTAAAATACAAGTAAACATAATTATTCATGTAAAATAAAATAAAAAATTAACTTATATTTTTGTTTCCATCATCGATAAACACGAAAATAAATATAAAAATAAAATTCAATCAAAAATAAATTGATAAAATAAAAATAAAATATAATCAATAAAAAAATTTTCATTATCACAAAAATTTAAAGATAATTTTACTTAAATTCTTGAAATAATTATAAATTATTTTTCAATAACTGAAACACTAATCAGGTCAAACACATGATCAATTTTTAAAATTATTTTTTCAACAAAACCAACATCAAATAATTTAAATAAATCATCACAATTTAAACACACTGAGTTAATATTTTCCATGAAAAATAATAATTTTTCAACAAAAAAAAAAAACCTAATAAATTATAAATATAAAAAAATAAAATAAACTTGAGGTTGTTGATCTTTAATAAATTTATAAATCATTTAAATTATTTTAAAAAAAAACAATTAAAATTTACTAATTTTAATTATAAAAATAATATTTTTTTATAAAACTTGTTTGTCATTCAGCTTGAATGTTTTGATTAATTGTAAATAATTTGATTGATTAACTGTTGAAAGTGAAGCAGATATAATCAATATAAAATTTATTAATTTTAATTTTAAATAAATGAATGAATTGTTAATAATTATCAGTGTATTGTGTAATTTTTTAAAAAATATTTATTGTATTAAAATTAATCTCATTCACAGATGCAACACTCGTTTCTATTCATCGTCAATGACCTCTGATAACTTGTCTGTTTTATTATTTTTTCTAATTTTTTTTTTTTCCCTAATATATCACTAATTTTTTTAACTTTTTACTGATTTTATTATCATCTAACTTTATCATTTATTTTTCTTTAATATTATCAATTAATTGTATTATTCTTAGTTTTTTTTTTTATCTAAAAAAATATATAAAAGTTTGAATTATTTATGAATACTTAAAAGCTCGTTGGCCTAAATAATTTTTATTTTAGATATACTTTTATTTTGTTTATTTTTAGATTATTTTTTTTAAAATAATAAATTAATTTTTTTGTTGAAAATTAGACAAGTGAAAGATTTAAAATATTATTTTTTATAGTTTGACAGTTTTTGATAAAAAAATTTTAAAAAAAGTTGATAATGTTTATAAATTTAAATATTTAAATTTATTTTTTTTTATTATTTGCTAATTTTTATTGTCATTTTTAAATTGTTATTAGAATTTTTTTTTTTTTTTAAATAGCAAATAGGTTTTCAACATGTCAGTGTGCTGGTTTGCTATTAAAATAAAATAGTCATAAAAATTTAAATCTTTATTGTCAACAACATACGTTTAGCTTTAACTTAAAAGAAAAATAAAAAAATTATTATTTTTATTAAACAGTAAAAATTTTTTTTATGTTGTAAATTTAACAAGTTTCATAGAGACAACATATCTTTTTAAAAAAAAAAAAAGATAATGATGTAAGTAAATAATAATAAAGATATGAAAATTTAAATAAAAAAAAAAACAAGAATATATATATTTTTTGGTATCTTATTTTTAAGTGTATAACTTGACACAATTCATATCAAAAATGACATTGATAATTCAAAATTTTATTTACAAAGTGAATCATATATTAAATATTTAACTTTGATATAGAAAATAATTTTGATGAAAATATTAAATTTAGTAAGATTATTTATCTTTATTTAAATTTTTTTTTTTTTTATATTTTTAAACATAAAATAGGTTCAATGAACTTTTTTATTTTGCATAATATTAACCTTTACAAGACAAACTTTTACAATAGATTTTCCATAAAATATTTATTTTTAAAGTTAAAAATAAATATTTATGTTTCTATAAAAAATAACAATTGAAAATTAATTAAAAAATCGAAAACATTGTCAGCTATTTAATCGAAATCGAAATGATTAAAAATTGATAATTATAAAAAATATCAAAATTAAATATTCAAATATATTATTTAAAAATTGCACTTTTAATTTTATAAAAATTATAAAATTATTAAGTTAATAAATTGATGATATAAATTTGTCACAAATTGAGATTCACTGATTACTTAAAGTAGCAAAAATAATGATAATATTTAGAAATAAAAACTCAACAAAAATATAAAAAAATATATACATATGCAGGAAATGCACACTGGTCACTTGCAAATTCTCAAGTGCATGTATATCGACTTGCAAAAAGAAGAAGAATAAATAAAATATATAAAAAGGTAAAAACAGTGACTGCAAAACTATACACATATATGGATGCATCTGGTAAGATCCATTTCCTCGAAGAACAACATGTGAAGTGCATATCAAGATTTTCATTTATATATATTAGATAAATGCAGTATGTGTTACATACAATTTAATATATATAAAAAAATTTTAGACAAAAGAAAAAAAGACCCTTGTGTTATTTTATCATATCAGTTAAACAACCTTCCTCTATTTTCATTTTGATACATCAACAATATCAAAACACTCTTTCTCATTGTCTTCCATATCAATGATGAATAAATATTTATTTTATATTTTTTAAAAATATAATTAACATATTTTAACAATTTTTTCTAAACTTTAATTAATTTTTAATTAAATAAAATTTATAAATGTTTAAATCAAAAATTTTATAGTTAAAAAAATTATTCAACAAATAATTTATATCAGATGAAAATAATATTTATTTTTTTTTTAAATAAAAATAAAAATAAAAATATCTATTGACAGTGAAATATTAAATGCCATATTGACAAAGAATAGATTTATTATTATTTTTTTCATGAAATATAAAACGTCATCAGCTGTTTTCGACAGGAAGAAATTAAAGTCATCTGCCAAATCGATTTAATATAATTTATATAAAAATAATAATAATAATAATTGAATTAATTAAAAATATATTTATTT